>VXBA01005656.1:16920-37223 GCA_013399895.1 Serilophus lunatus
CTGTTCTTGGAGCTGGGATACTCTGGGATTGGGGTTATCCCTGCTGTGGGAGCTGGGATACCCTGGGATTGGGGTAATCCCTGCTGTGGGAGCTGGGGGAAGGTGGTGTCCATGGCTCTGTAGTCCATGTGGACTCCAGGTGGGATTTGGGATTGAGGGACACAGTCTGGCACACAGGTCCATCAGTACCTGCTGCAGTCCCAGCACTGCTCCCACATGTGAGGAAGGAATCCCAGGCTGGGCTGGCTCTGGCAGGGGAGGGAGTTGTGGCTCATTAATTCAGGTGGGGACATGGCACAACACAACAGAAAATGCAAAACAAAGCCCCAAACACTTCACCTCTCCATCAGAATTCAGCCTTGGTTTGGTGCAGTGCTCAGGATCTGCTTGGGAGGTCACCCGTCAATGTTTTTTCTGAGAGATTCTCAGAAACCCCCTTGTCCCCCCATCCAAATTCCCTGGAGGTTTAGTTCCATCCCTGTGAGCAGGAATGTCACCACTTCAGTACACAAAAGGAGGTAGCACAGGGCTAATAAAGAGGGTTTCTTAGGGGGTTTGTCTGCAGCATTTGTTGGGGTAGGAACAGGTTTCCCATTTTATCTCATGTTTTTGGACAGCTTAGATCACCTTTGTAGCTTCTTAACTAGGTAGATAAAAATTTAAGGTAATGCCCTGTTTTTTTAAGAACTGTACAGGACTGGCAGAAGGTGGTGGAGACCTCTGAGTATGAAATCCCAGCCTCCTGAGTTGTGCTGGTTTTGGCTGATTTGCTTTTCCTGAGCTGTTTTCTGCAAGAGCTTGAGCTGTGAGTATCAGCAGTCAGGCTGTCCCTGCACTCCCCTGGGTTTAAAGCCCCAGGGTGTGGGGAGGAGGCAAGTTTTCAAACAAAAGGTGGTAAAATCTCTTGGTTCAGCTCTCCTGACCTTGGGGCAGCTCCAACATGGGCTCCATTCCCTCTCCCTCTGTGGTTTGATGGGATGTGTTGCAGCTCCAGCATTAGGGACACCTTGGATAACACAACTTTATGCAGAAACACTTAGAGCAAAGCTTCCTCTGCAACATAAACCACCTTCCCTTTATCCAAACTGTATATTTGCCATTCCAGCTTTTTCCCAGAGGATTTCTGGGCAGGGCTTTGGGACCCTGCTGGTTGGGTTTGTCCAGCAGCTTTCCTTTCTCCTGCCATGGAGCATAAAGCAGTTCCCCAATAGCACCTCATTTGTGATTTTCAAGACAGCTTAAAATTAGTCCTCCTGCTGTTCTGACAGGTGTAAATTTGCCTCTTTCAGTCCATTGTGTCAAGAACTAAAGCTGTGAACGTTTTCTCTTTAATATTGGTGGGTATTTGCTGAAATAAAAGGTTTATTTTCATGCTCTTTTAAAAAATGTCCTGAAAACACATAGAAATGAAACCACAGGTTAATAATGTCTCATCTAGATTCTACCCCAAGAGGTCCAGCCTGCCTGTAGTGGTGCCCAGGCATTCCCATTCCCAGGATGGGTTTTGCCTTGGGAAAGCATCTGCCCAGCAGCTTATTTCTGATTAATGAGTTTGCTCTTAGCAAGAGGACAGAATATGTTACTACTTCTGCGGTCACACCAAATTTAGAGGACTAGATCCTTTGGAAAAGGGGAGCAGCAGAAAAAGCTGGAAACACACAGTGCTAATTGGCTTTGGGATGTAACAAGGGCAAGGTTTGAGCATGAAAGTTCATCTTGGAGCTGGAATGTCACCGGTGCTGGGAGGGAACAAGGAGTTACCCAGTGCAGGTGTTGGCTGTGTGTGTGGGAAAGGCCATGAGTTCTTCTGGAACGGCAGAAATCAGTGGGAATGTGTGGTGGTTGCAGCTGGAGGAGCTGAGACCACCCTGTAACAGCTGCCCACAGGTTTGGGTTGGTGTGGCCACACCTTGGGTTAATAAACACAGGACTTGGACCTAAAGCTGACACTTCAGCACCTGCAAACCTCCTTTCCTAAACTCCTTCCCTTTGTACCCCTGGGCTTTGCCAGGTACCAGGCTGGGAGGGGGTGCCCAGGGGAAGACAAACCTCATATTCCTGCTGGGAAGGGGGGCCTGACTGGGGGAAATGGTTCATTTCCCCTTACTGGGACACTCCAGTCCATTGCTGGGAGACTCCCAGGTTGGAGTTGTAGAAGTCTGGTTGTTGTCCTGCTAATACTGTTTATTTCTTGGAGTAATACTTGAAGCCCTGGGTGCAAATTTAACTGGAGACTTTCAGAGCAAGGGGAGAATGGATTCCAGTATTCTCTAGATGTTGAAGATCAAAGTACAGAAGTAGATGAGTGATAAAATACTGCCTTTATAAAAATAAACCCCACCTTTTTTTCATCTAATTTGATTGTGTGGAGCCCACTTGGGGTTTGTGATGCCCAGCTGGAATCCTCTTGACAAGGTGGGTCCCAGGGGGTGTGGAGAGCTGGAAACTGGAGTAGGTTATCTTGGATCCAAGTCTGAGGGAAATGTTTTCCTGTGTGCCAGGGCAGAGACCCAACCTGGGAACCAGCCACTGGACCCAAAAAGTGACTTGGGAAACAAACCTTGCACTTTGTGTAGCTGATGGTGTGAGTGGGCTGGTGGGAGGTGTCCCTGTCCATGGAAAGGGGGTGGATTAGATGCACTTCAAAGGACCCTCCCAACCCAAACTTCTGGTGCTGCTCCTGTGTGGAGCAGGGAGTTGGACTCCAACCTGACAGCTCCCTTCCAGCAGTTTCAAAGGAAGGAAACAAATGTGGGGACTCGAGGTGTGGCTGTTCCCTGAGAATAGTGCCTCACTCGTGTGCCTGTGGATGAGTTTTCCATGGATGAGTATTCCATGCTGGCAGGGGGTGGGAATGCCTGAAAGGGTGTGATCCAGGAGAGGGGCTGGGCCAGCAGGGACAGCTCAGTGCCCAAAGCTGTGTCAGCGCTGCCCGGAGGGGGGAGCGTTCCTGGAGTTACCACCAGGAGTCCTCGAGCGTTGGATCCTCACCACAGGCTCATCCCAGCACCCGGAGCTGGGGGAGTTTGATTTTCCTGGCGCATCCCTGGCTGGGAAGAGGGAAGGGAGATAAATATGGAGCTGGTTTTAATGCAGTTTGAATTGGCACGTGGCTGGCTGTGTTTGGGGTTTGTGCTCACAGGCTGCAGGATTTCTGTTCCAGGTGAAGAACAGGGACAAGGGTTTGTCCCAAGGAAGTGTCTGAAGGTCTGTGGCATTCCAGGGCAGTGATGTGGAGCAGGGAAGTGTGTGGGGACCAGGGGGCCATGGCTATTTACCTGCTTTTTTGCACAGCATTTCCTTTTAGCAGCAGCTCCCAAGTCCCAGGGTTGAAATACCATCCCAAAACAGCTTGGAGCTGAATTCCTGGTGACCCCCTGAGCAGGGCTGGCTGCAGGGCTGCTCTGGGGTCTCCTGGTGTGTGGCTTTTCTGGGAGCTTCAGGTCAAGCCCTGCCAGCTTTGAGCCCAGTTAGGAGCCTGGGTGGAATGGGGATGTCCAGCCCCTGCACTGGTACCAGTGCTGTGTCCCAGTGAGCCCATGCCTCTGGAATGAGAGGCTCTGTCCTCTGTGTTTCTGGGAATCCTTTCCCTTCCATGCACAGTGGTGAGCTCAAACCAAGGGGGGTGGAATGGAATCACCTTCCAACTCAAACCAGTGTGGGAGTGCCTGTCCTGGGGATTGCTGGGGGGATTTGTGGGTGTCCAGAGGGAGCTGGAGGTGAGTGTTGTGCTGATCCCTGGGCACTGCAGGGAAGTGCAGAGAGCTCAGTGCAAACTGAACACAAGGAGAGCTGGTGCTTGAGTTTCACATTCCTGACAAACCTTAAAGCTCATGTGCACACAGATATTGCCAGGGACTCCCACCCACTGCAGGACTGGTGCCCCAGTCCAGATGGAGGAATGGGAAGAGCCCTGGGCTGTCAGCAATTCCAGAGGCAGCATGTGGTTATTAAATCACCAGCCTGTCCTGCAGTGCCTTTCAACTTGGGAGCACTGGTGCCTCCTCTGGAAGGTAACAAAGCCACAGCTGGGGGACAGGCCACCAGAGATCCCCAAACTCAGCCCTTGGGTTTCCTTTGTCCCTTCACACAAAGCAGGGGGGAAGGCTTGGCCTTGGGGTGTTGCCCTCAGGGTGCAGCTCCCTCTGTCACAGCCCTGCAAGGAGACCTTTGCTGTTCCTGCCAAGCGGGATCACTGTCCATGGAGGTGGCACAGGAGGGTTTCAGCAGCAGTTCTGCCCCTGCTCAGCAGCCCTGTAGCTGTCACTGGATGGAGAGTGGCCACCTGAGCCAGGTAAGTGCTCCAGGTAACTTCACCTGGGCCACTTCATCTCCAGCAGCAATGCTTCAGCTTTATTTTCATTTTTAAATGCACCTCATTCTGTGTAAAGCTGCAGCATAGCCCTGGAGCTTGAGCACAGAAAACAACAGGAAACCAATTTCAGATTTCCAAAGTTTTATTTCTGTATACACACATCTCGTAAACAAAGTCATTAAATGCATAACACAACTTGAACCTGTAATTAGAACACTTCAGTAAATGATTTGAATTCCTCTCAGCAGTCCATTTGGCTGAGTACACGTGCTGCCTGCTGCTTTTGCTCCTGAGGAGGAATTCCTGCCTGGAAGTTCCATCCATGTCCCTCTGTACCCTGGGACTGGTGTCACTGGGAATTCTGGTTCAGGGTTGGTGGAAGAGCAAGAGCTGCAGCCCCTGTCCTGCTGGGCTGGATGCTGAGCTCTTCCATCCTTCTCTGTCAGAGTTCCTTACTTTTTCTGTTGAAATACTCAGATTCCTGGGGTGGACCCAGCCTGGCTGAGCCACCCCTGACCAGGCAATGGGACAGGGCTGGAGACAACCTGAGCAATTAATGAACCCCCCAAAAAACCAGTTGTGGTGTTCCCGGCTGAGTCTGATTCCACCTGAGTGCTGGGCTGAGGAGCTGCTGCATCCAGTGGTGAGTTGTGACTTGGAAAGGTTTGTGAGTTGGGGTTTGTGTCCCCTGCAGGTGTCACATGCAGGTGACTGAACTGTCTGTGCTGAAACACTGAAATGCTTCAGAAAGTGCAAAAACTCAGGCTGAGCTCCCCCCAGCCCCCCCCCACCTACCTTGTGGGGAAGCTGCAGCCGAGTTTCACTCTGTCCAGGGTGAGATTCCCTTCGTGGCAAAGGGTGGGGGTCCAAAAGGTGGTTGGGAAGGCAGAGAGTGGGTGGCACTCGAGCTCAGGAGGGTCCCTGGGGGTGTCTGTGGGCAGGTCCCCGGGGCTGGGGTTGCTGATGTACTCGGGCACAGGCTGTGGGTGCTCCATCGTTTCCACCACCAGCCTCTGGTACAGCTCAGGGAGCTGCTGCTCATCTCCCAGCTCTGGCCCTGAGCTCTCCCTGTGCCCAGTGCTGCCCACCAGGAGCTTGTCCCCAGGGGCTGAGGGGTCGGGCACCACAAAGGTTTCCTCCACCAGGGTTGTTTCAGGCTCCTCAAAGCCACCACTGCTCGGCAGGAACGGGCTGCAGGGTGAGCTCAGCTCTGCCTGTGGAAGGAATTCCTGGGTGGATGTCCTGGGACACCCCTCCCCACAGCAGCTCATCCTGCTGGAAATGAAACATCTCTGCATTCTCACATTTCATTTGCCCTCACATCCTCTGGTCTAACGTGAGCACAGGGATTATCCACTGCCAGAGATTGCTGGATTTGCTGCTCGAGGAGATTACTGGCTTGCCTGGCTCCAATTGCTCGGGTTTTATTTTATGAAGGTTGTGGGATTAGAATGAAAAGCCCCTCTGATTTACCTCGGTGGCCGTGAAGCTCTTGGCCCACGTGGCGTTGGCAGGGTCAGGAATGGCTTTGCTGTGGGGGAGGAGAGTGGAGAGGAGCCCATGGAACCTGCAGGTGGGATAAAGGCATTTTAAGGCCTCAACAGAGGCTCCTGCAGCTCCTCGGAGTGGGATGGAGCCAAGAGCTTGGGGTCACCATGGACCTGCCCTTGGAGGGACCTGCAGAGCCTCCAGCTGGGTGGAGGTAATTCCCAAGGATTGTTCCTCTTCACTTTGGGTTTGGTGGAAGCAGAGCTTAAGGTCTGGGTTAAAAATTCACAAATCTATGGACTATGGGCATCTCTGGCTCTCAGTGGGTGCTTTTATTATGACTTATGTGCTTTGAAACCTTAATTCTCACCAATCCTTGTTCCCCAAGGAGTCCTGAAAGGACATCACCATCCCACAGGACAAGGGGATTGGTCTTAAAACTAAAATAGGACCAATTTAAATTTGATTTTAGGAAAATGCACTGGCATGAGCTGCCAGAGAAGCTGCCCCTGGATCCCTGGCAGTGTCCAAGGCCAGGTTGGAACCACCTGGGACAGTGGGAGGTGTCCCTGCCCAGGGCAGGGGTGGCACTGAATAAGTTTTAAGGTCACTCCCAACCCAAACCACTCTGGGATTAAATCCTTTCTAATAACTATTCCAGTTTTATGGTAACATAACAGATGGAGCCACTCACGCTTTTCTTGCTGGAGGCACAGAACAAACACAGCCTGAGAAGATGAAGAAGCTGCAGAGGAGCACCACAGTCACCCAGTCCCCAGACCCTGAAATGCAGAGCACCCTTCATTCAGCTTCATCAGAAAAATTTAAGCACTTAAAGACATTATTCAAGCTGGCCCACAACAGTCGTTGGGTGTGTGCACTCAAAACACACCAACATGTGCTTTTTTTACTGCACTTGCACTGTCTGCTTAAAACATAATTGTCCCAAACCCAGATTTTATAGCAGCAAACCTTTCTGAGGTGTCCTGCTTGCTTTATTTCCTCTCCTGCTCTCATCCCTGGATTTCTCACCTGTCCATGGGAGAATCCTGCCCCAGAGCAGCCCTGGAGGGATTCCCCAGCCCTGGATTTCTCACCTGTCCATGGGAGAATCCTTCCCCCAGAGCAGCCCTGGAGGGATTCCCCAGCCCTGGATTTCTCACCCTATCCATGGGAGAATCCTGTGCCCAGAGCAGCCCTGCTCCTGCTCTGCAGAGGGATTTCCCAGCCCTGGATTNTCTATGGGAGAATCCTCTCCCCAGAGGCGCCCCGGAGGGATTCCCCAGCCCTGGATTTCTCACCCTATCCATGGGAGAATCCTTCCCCCAGAGCAGCCTGGAGGGATTCCCCAGCCCTGGATTTCTCACCTGTCCATGGGAGAATCCTTCCCCCAGAGCAGCCCTGCTCCTGCTCTGCAGAGGGATTCCCCAGCCCTGGATTTCTCACCTGGTCCCTGGGAGAATCCTGCCCCAGAGCAGCCCTGCCCCCGCCGTGCAGAGGCATCCCCAGCCCCCAGGGATGGCAGGAGCAGCCCGGGGCAGCGGCAGGGGTCCCTCCCCGGGCAGGGAATGAGCTCAGACGAGTTTTAAGGTCCCTCCCACCCCAAACCTCTCCGCATTTCCAGGACTCAACCAACCCCGCTGCCCTTCACCACCAAGGGAACCTCTTGGCAAAGGTGCCGCGTCTCGAACGCAGGAATGTTCAGCCTTTGAAGGAGCCCCGGGAGCTGTCGGGGCCGAACGCCTCCAGCAGCGGCAGCCGAAGGGGTCCCGGCCCCGGTACCTTCCAGGTAAAGGCGGTCGCTGCTGCCCCGCGGCCCCTCCCCGGCCGCCGTGGATCCCGTCACCCAGAGCTCGTAGAGATGCCCCCCGGGCAGCCCCGGGATGTGCAGGGGACCGGGCACCGGCCCGGCAGCGGCTGCGGGCACAGGCGGGCACGGGGTCACCGCGTGGCACTGCCCCCCGCAGGGATGGGGGCACGGGCGGCGCAGCAGAGGGCACGGGGAGGAAGGAAAATAAGGAGGAACAGGAGGGAGGGGAAAAACAAGAAGAGAAAATGATAAAGAAGAAGAGGGAAAATACAAAGAAGTGGAGGGAGGAGAAAGAGGAATGAAAATAAGGAGGAATAGGAGGGAGAAAAAAAATAATGAAGAGGAAAAATACAAAGAAGTGGAGGGAGAAGAGGAGGAGAAAGAGGAATGAAAATAAGGAGGAATAGGAGGGAGAAAAAAAATAATGAAGAAGAGGAAAAATACAAAGAAATGGAGGGAGAAGAGGAGGAGAAAGAGGAATGAAAATAAGGAGGAATAGGAGGGAGAAAAAAATAATGAAGAGGAAAAATACAAAGAAGTGGAGGGAGGAGAAAGAGGAATGAAAATAAGGAGGAATAGGAGGGGAAAAAAAGAAGAGAAAATAATAAAGAACGTGAAAAAATACAAAGAAGTGGAGGGAGGAGAGGAGAAAGAGGAATGAAAATAAGGAGGAATAAGGGAGGAGAAAAATAAGAGAAAGTAATAGAGAGGAAGAAGGAAAATAAAAGGAAGAAGGAAAGTAAAAGGGAGAAGAGGAGGAAGAAGGAAAGGAAAGTAAAAGGAAGAAGAGGAGGAGTGGGAAAGAGAAAGAAAAGGACAAAGAGGGAGAAGGAAAATAAGAGGAAGAAGAGAAAGTGGGAAAGAGAAAGAAGAGGGAGGAGAAAGAGAGAATAGGAAAAATAAAAAGGAGAGGGAAAAGCAAGAGAAGAATAAAAAGAAGAGGAAGAAGAACAAGAGGAGGCGGGAGAAGAAGAAGAGGGACAAGCAGAGAGAAATGTGATAGTTCCACACTGAAAGGAACTCAGAGTGATCCCCCTGGAGCCCTTCAGGGGTTGAAGGGGAGCAGGAGAAGCACTTGCAGCCCCAGACACCCACCATAGACCTGAGGCTCTCCCTGGCTGTCCTTCCTCTGCAGGTACACGTGGTACCCAGTGATGCAGCCCCTCTGCTGGGGAACAGGGATTTCCTCCCAGGACACCAGGACACCGCTGGCCCAGGGGGTGGAGAACACGTGGGGCCCAGCTGATGGGGCTGCAAGACACGGGGCTGCCTTTCAGAGCCGGGCTTCAGGCAGCTCAGGGACGCGGGGAAGAGCAGGAGGGGGATTTACCTTGTGCTGTGGAGTATCCCCTGACTGAGGCTGCCTGCCCAGCTCTGTCCTGATAGAGAGCAAACACCTGGATCTGGTAGCACATGTAGTCTTTGATGTGCTCTAGATAAAGGAATTAAATTGGAGAGTTACTTTTTAAAGTACTGACAGTCAGGGCTGAAGTATTTGCACCAGCTGCTTAAGTCTGAGATGGATCCTCTGATTATTAATGAATTCAATTATGAAGTAATTTCTTTCATAAGGAAGGGAAAGAAATCTCCCTGATCTGTTGAGCTGATAGAGCCTTCCTGGGCATTTAACTGCAAATTAATGGCTTCCCACAGAGAGGGCAGGGATAGATTGGAGATTAGGGAGGAATCCTTCCCTGGGAGGGCAGTGAGGCCCTGGCACAGGGTGCCCAGAGGAGCTGTGGCTGCCCCTGGATCCCTGGCAGTGTCCAAGGCCAGGCTGGAGCCCCCTGGGACAGTGGGAGGTGTCCCTGCCCAGGGCAGGGGGTGGCACTGGAGGGGCTTTACTTTAATGTCCCTCCCAACCCAAACCATTCTATGGAATCCACTGTTTTTTCCAGCCCTTTTGGAGCAGGGATATGAACATTTTGGAGGCACAGCACCAGGACAGAGGATGGGGAAGACTAAGGAGGGGACTCAGCACTGCCCCTGTTGTAACTTTGTGGGTGTGCAGAGCACTCACACATTGCACTGCCCAGGGTTAGTAACCAACAAGGGGTAGAAAGGAGATGGTATTTTCTTAAGCCTTTGATCCCTGGTGCCTCCAAATGCCTTGTTTCATTGCAAAGGGACTGGGTTTTCACAGACATTTTCCTTACCAGACACAAAGCTCAGCTGAGAGTGGCTGCAAAGCTGAGCTCAGGTGTTTTCCCTCCCATACAAAAAGCTTGAAATGCCAACATTTCTTATGGTGAAACTACAGAATGCCAGGGTGCTTTGGGTTGGAAGGGATCTTAAACCCCATCCAACCCCACCCCTTCCATGGGCAGGGACACCTCCCACTATCCCAGGTGCCTCCAAGCCCTGTCCAACCTGGCCTTGGAGGCCAAACTCCATCTGACTTTTCCTTTCAGTATTTCCAAGCTGCCCTGGTCCTTGGGCTGTTTCCAGCCCCGGGGGGGGTTACCTGCTATCACTGTGGACAGGTGGGATGCAGGAAGCTTTGCCCAGGTGTGGTGTGGCTCCAGGTGTGGGGTCCCCTGTGTCTCTGCCCACTCCACCACGTACCCACTGATGGGCACAGGGGGGGTGGTGGGAGGTTTCCAGGTGAGGAGGATGCTGCTGTTTCCCATGGCCTTGGCAGAGACTTGCTGAGGAGGAGGTAGGTCTGACAGGGGAGAAAGAGCCACCAAACAAAAAACAATCACCCTCAGCTCAAACTTGTAACGTGGAGTGGAACTATTACATTTGATATGTGGGGTTTGTTGTGTCTCATCAAGTCTGGCTCCATGGGAGGGGTAAAAATGAACTCTAATTGAAAGAAAAGGTCATCATGGGAGGGTAATACTGATAAGAACAGCCACATTCTTGTCTTGTCTCAGAGTTTAGCAGGTTGAGGACCCACAGCACCCCTTGGTTGTGCCACCCCCAAGCCCTGAGAAAGATGCACATCCCAACACCCTGTGCTGTGATGGAGCCACAAGGAAGGATTTGGAGCTGCTGCAGAGAGTCCAGAGGAGCCCCAGAGATGCTCCAGAGCTGGAGCCCCTCTGCTCTGGGACAGGCTGGGAGAACTGGGAATGTTCCCCTGGAGAAGGGAAGGATCCAGAGACACCACAGGGAAAACTGGACCTGCAGATGCCTGGAGCTGATGAGCACAAGGTGGTGGGACCAGAAGGGTTCCCTGTGTGTGGCACAGAGAGCACTGGGGCATTCCCAGTGACCCAGAGCCAGCAGGAGCCTTACCCTGGCTGCCCAGGCTGGTCAGGATGGAGGCAGGGGGGGACCTGCCCTGGGAGTTCTGGGCAGTGACTGTTATCCTGTAGCCCACCCTTGGTGTGACTCTGGAGTAGCTGGTTTGGGTGGTTTGGTGGGATTCTGGCGGGAGGTTCTGATGGTCCAGGGCTTCAAAGGTCACTGTGTAGCCCAGGATTCTTCCTCCTGCCTCCTGCTTGCTCAAAGGCTGCGAGAAAAGTGCATTTGTCACTGTCTTCTGAAAGAAATGGTGGCAGCTGGGAAAGCTGGAGAGGGACTGGGGACAAGGGCTGGAGGGACAGGACCCAGGGAATGGCTTCCCACTGCCAGAGGGCAGGAGAGATGGGATCTTGGGAAGGGATTCCTGGCTGGGAGGGTGGGGAGGGGCTGGGCTGGAATTCCCAGAGGAGCTGTGGCTGCCCCTGGATCCCTGGGAGTGTCCAAGGGCAGGTTGGGATCCCTGGGACAGTGGGAGGTGTCCCTGCCCAGGGCAGGGGTGGCACTGGAGGGGCTTTAAGGTCCTTCCCACCCCAAACCATTCCATGCTTTATTTTTCCCACTTAATTCTGGTTTAGTGAAGCACTCTTGCTGTGAGCTGCTGATTTTTCCAGCAGCAGCAGCAGAGCTGGGGACAGCAAAACTCCTCCTCCTCCTGCTCTGGGGCTGAATTCCAGCCAAGCTTTTTCCAAAGGTTTAGAAAGAACTCAAACAACCAAAAAACAACAGAAGTGTATTAACTGCATCTGGATTTATCACAATGATCAATTTTTGATTTGGAAGGAAAACCTGGATTTTACTTTAAGCCACAAAGTGAATTATTTGAATTGAAGCTCTGAGCACACACAGCTCTGACAGCCTGTGCTGTCCCAGCTAACCCCTCACCCTGGTTTTAACTCCCCTTGGGCACCTGCATTTTTGCAACCTTTTTTTTGGATGTTTGCCTCAAAACAGGAGCACATTTTGTGGTAGGATGTTGTGCTGAGCCTCAGCCTTTGCTTTGTATCTGCTGTGAAAACTGAAGGCAGTTTGCTGCCCTGTTTTATGAATGATGCTGCAGGAAGTCAGGGCTGATAAAGAAAGTGCTGCAAGATAAAGGTCTTCAAGTTAAAGCCACAACATCTGGGGTCACAGAAGCACATGAGAATTTCTGCTTTCACTTGCAATGTGGTGCTTGTTGGAGGCACAGCAGTGGGTTTAATCCAAATTCTGTTTGAGGTGATCCCTGTGGGATCTCAGCCCCCACATACAGGGGGCTGTGCCCCCCAACACCCTGGTCCAGGGGTAGGAGATGGTTTTCCAGATCCCACTCAACCCAGATCATTGTGAGATTCCATGAAACTGCAGGAAAATGTGGGTGGGAGCTGGACCTTGGTTTGTGTCCCTGCCCCCTGGTCAAAGCCTTGTGCTCTCCCGGGGTTCAATCCTCTCCTGCAAACACATAAACTGGAGTCCCCTCTCCACAATTTTGGTTATTGCTGCCTCTGCTTTACCTTCCAGAAAAGGGAGATGTTCTGCTGCTGAGATCCCACGTCCTGCTGCTGGTACCAGACATCCAGGATCCCAGTGGGCTCTGGTGGGGAAGGGAAAGGAGAGCAGTGTGAGGGGCTGAGCTTTGCACCAAACAAACGAGTGGGCAAGGGAGGCAAGGACCCTGAGAAACCGGGAGATTTCAGTTTTCAAATGTCCCTGGAATGCTGCAATATGGGACAATCCATGCTGGCTGGCAGGGGGCAGCCATAAACCCAGGGAGGGGGTTTTGCTCTGCTGGGGATTTTATCCCACCCTTGGGAATCAGAATGACCCCCAAGGAAACCCAGCACAGTATCAGCTCTTGTCTCTGCATAAATTTGAGGCTTAGTGAGGTCCTTGGGTTTGGCTACACCAATCCTAGACCAACAGGCAGCCTGGGATAATGGGGTTTGTGGCATCTGCAGGGTTTTGCTGTCTGGCCTTAGGCAAGAATTGACTTTAGCAGCTGGGTGGGACCTTGTTGGAGGCAGCTCAAACCCCCTGTTCTTCCCACAGTTCTTACAGCCACAGTCCACAGACAGACTGGAAACTCCTGTTGTTTTGAAAAAAATCTCCCAAAACAACATAAAAGCCAAGTTCTGGCTGGGGAACGTGCTCCAAAAATCCAGAACTAGAGATAAACATGTAAAGAAAGCTGATGTGACAGAGCTCGATTCCTCAAGGTCTCTGACCAACCTAAACTCATCAAGTTCAAATATTAATTGCTGCTAATAGGCAGAGCAGGGGGCAGATGATGCACAGCCCAGGAAGAACAGGCTGTCTGCTCTTTGTTCTGTTCAAGGACAGAAACCCCCTCCACACCAGCAGTGGTTGGAGCACTTTGTCCTGTATTATCTGCAAACAGTGAGTGGAACAGAAACAAGGGGCAGGAGAAAGAGCAGAAATAAAGGCAGAGCTCTCTGGCTGTGAGCTCAAAGCAGAAAAAGTAGGATATGGGATTGCATCTGCTGCCCCCAGCCTGGGTCTGAAAGTTCAGGAACCACATGAATCAGCTGGAAAAAAAAATGCTCATTTATGAAGAGTGCTTGCATCAGGCAAGTTTTGTGGCAGGTCACGCTAAAAGAAACAGGAAAGGGAATAAAATTCCCTTGGAAAGGTGCAATTCTGGACTTGCAACAAGTGGAGAACAAGTTCCTTCAATGAAGAGCAACGATGGTGCAACCAGAGCTTCTCATCTGCAGGGTCCTCCCCTTGTCACCTCCTCTGAGGACACCAAGTGCTCCCTGACCAGCTGAAAACACCCTCACTCTCCTTGTGCAGGGGGGTGATGAGCACAAATGCAACAAGGAGGGGGAGAAAACTGTTGGGAGGAAGGTGGGGGAGGGAAGGAAAAGTTCACACCTCCTGCATCAATCAATGCTTCTCACAGAAACTGGGATGAGTAATAACAGCACAGGTCTGGAGGGCTCGTAGTAATTCACAAAAAAAGAGCAAGCCAAGCCAGGTAGGAGATCACAGAATGGTTGGGGTTGGAAGGGACCTTAGAGATCATCTTATTACAACCCCAATGTCTTTCAGCTCTTCTCAGAATTCCTGTTTTGCAGGAAACTCAAAAGTTTGTCTTCTGTTCATTAAAAAAGCAATTCTCTTAGAGCAGCTACTTCTTTCTTGAAGTAAACCACTACTTCTTTGGCTTTGGGTCTGGATCTAGAGAGTCTCTAAAACCAGCCCAGTTCTGGATCTACAGAGTCTCCAAAACCAATCCAGATCTGGATCTGCAGAGTCCCAAAACCAATCCAGATCTGAATCTACAGAGTCTCCAAAACCAATCCAGATCTGGATCTACAGAGTCTCCAAAACCAGCCCAGATCTGGATCTACAGAGTCTCCAAAACCAGCCCAGATCTGGATCTGCAGAGTCTCCAAAACCAGCCCAGATCTGGATGTACAGAGTCTCCAAAACCAGCCCAGATCTGGATGTACAGAGTCTCCAAAACCAGCCCAGTTTTGGTTCTAGAGTCTCCACAACAAAGGCAGCAGCAGTTTGACTTCATCAGCTGAAGGTACCCCCTGAATGCAAACGTTAGGCCTCGTTTAGGGCAGGTTTAGTGTAGCTCTGTGTTACCAGTTTCTGGAGTGTGGGTTTGGTTCCTTCTCCAGTCACTCCACAGCCCTCGCTGGGGGTGAATTTTGCAGCTGACCTGGAACTCATAGTCTGTGCCAGGCTCCAGCCCGTGAAGATGGTATTTTCCACTGCTGAAGCTTTCAACCTTTAATGGAGATAAAGAGCAGGGAATGTTAGACTCATGAGGAGGCAAAGGTTGGAGGCAGTGATGGGCTGAACTACAAAGCCCCACGTGAAGCCCAAGCAGCCAAAGCTCAGCTTTGAAACCAACTGGAAACCCTGATCTGAGGCAGCTTTGGTAACTCAAGAGACTGGTGCAATGAATCATCAGGCTCGCAGTGCTCAGCTGAAACAGCCCTCTTCTGGTCGTGGGACAACAGCAGAATCTCTGTGTGATTGACTCCACTTCCAGAAATAAGTTTCTTTTGCCATTTAAAATAAAAGCAAGGACTTTGTAGAATCACACAATGGGTTGGGTTGGGAGGGAGCTTAAAGCTCATCCAGTCCCATCCCTGCCATGGGACCCCCCCCACTGTCCCAGGGGGCTCCAACCTGCCCTTGGACACTCCCAGGGATCCAGGGGCAGCCACAGCTCCTCTGGGAATTCCAGCCCAGCCCCTCCCCACCCTCCCAGCCAGGAATCCCTTCCCAAGATCCCATCTCTCCTGCCCTCTGGCAGTGGGAAGCCATTCCCTGGGTCCTGTCCCTCCAGCCCTTGTCCCCAGTCCCTCTCCAGCTCTCCTGGAGCCCCTTGAGGCTCTGGAAGGGGCTCCAAGGTCTCCCTGGATCCTTCCCTTCCCCATAAGTGCCTCCAGCCCCAGGAGGATTACCGTGCTCCAGGAGTTCCTGCTGAGGGGACGGTACCTCAGCCTGTAGTGCTGTGCTTGTTCTTCACTGTGCAAAACAAAGGTGCAGTTGGTTGCAGAATAAGTGTCAAATTCCACTGAAAAGTCGGGAGGATGTGGCTTCACTGGCAGCAAAACAGAAAGAGGAAAATATTGTTCAGAAACGCAGCAGAGCTCAGAGTGGGGGTTAGGTGGAAAATGGGATGGTTGGTTTAGACTGGATGGATGATCCTTCCAAGGTGTTTGGCCAAGGAAGGGCCCAGAATGTTCCCAGGTCTTCCCAAAGGGCTTGGGCTTTCCCAGAGGTACAAAGCCATGCCTTACCTATGTCTAGTAAGGTGAAGGTGAGTGGCTGTGAAGAAGCACTTCCCAGCTCATTGGAGGCAGAAACCACGAGGGTGTAGTTGGAGTCAAAATTCAACTTGCTGAGAGCCAGTGAGCCAAAGGTGTCACTCAGAGTTTTTTCTGAAAAGCAGAAGTCATGTGTCCCATTGGAGAGCCTGGAAGAGAAGGACAAGGTTTGGTTATTGCTCTTCTCCAGACCAACAAATGCAAACCCAGGGTGGGTGGGGACATGGATCCTCTTCCAAAGGCATGTCCTGGCATTCCCTCTTTGCCTGCTGGACCCAGAAGGAGCCAACCTGCTGTGGTGCATGACCAGAGGGGGGGTTGGAACTGCTCCAGGCTGTAATTAGAGGAACCAAAGCCCCACGTTACTCACTGGATCTCATAGGTGGTGTCGATGTGTGTGAGCCTTCCTTTATCCCAGGTGCAGATGGGGTGACCATCCCTCCCCTTCTGGATACAAGACACATTTCCTGGCTCATCTGGAGGATCTTAAACAGATATTCATGTCAGTCTTAGCATCCCAGACTGGTTTGGGTTGGACTTTTAGAGGTCAATCAGTCCAACCCCCTGCCCTGGCTGGGGATATCTTCAACTGGACCAGGTTGCTCAGAGCCTCATCCAACCTGCCCTTCAACATTTCTTCCTTAAAGAAGTTGATAGGAGGCATTTTAGGGAATGCTTGGCAGGGAGGATGCTATTTGCTCTGAGCAGGCAGCTTGATTTATCATCTCTCCCTTTGGCAACAACAGAGCTGCACATTTCCAGCCTGGAATATTTGAAAGACAAAGAGCCCCTCAAAGTCCTGGGCAAGGCCACCCACCGCCAGGCTCTGCTCAGAGCTGCCTAGGAAACCTTTCAGACCCTTTCAGGAATGATGAAGGATTGATGCTCCTTACTGCCACACGCGACATCGATGCCACAGATGAGCTGCGTCTTCTCGTTGTGGTGTGTTTTGCAGGTGTAGGTGTGTTTGCCCTGGGCAGTGACTGGAAACGTCCTGTTTATTGAACGGCCAACGTTTGTGAAGCTTTCAGGCTTTGCGGTTCTGTCGGAGCTGGCAGAGAAAATATTGATCCTGCAGTGCGCGGGTGTCTGCGGGTCTCCCACGTGGCAGGACAGGGTGATGCTGGTGCCACACCGGACGGGAAGGGCAGCGTTTGCTGTCATGTTCCCCTTGTCACAGATTTCTGCAGCGCCACGGGCAGCTTTGCTGGGAGTCACAGTCCCTTTCCTGCAGGATTCTGCAACGGGGGGGGGGGCAAACAAACCTTCAGTGGGAATCCACTGCCTCGTACAGTGCTGCGCTCAGGGGAGGGCATCCCCAACTCGAGGTCCAAGAATTCCCCTCTGCACAGTGACCTGGGTGTTGTCCGTGGCCTTGGAGGTCCCTTCCAACCCAAACTATTCTGGGATTCTGTGCAAGCACCGGGAGCACCTTGAACTGAACCGAATATCCTCCCTGCGGAACTTACTAACAACTCTTTGCTCTCCAATAAGATGCTCACTGCTCTCCCTGCAGAAGCTGGAACACACCCCCTTAATTAGCCCGAGTGCCTCCTTTAAAGTGATCATTGTTCTGAAGGAAAAAGAAATACGTGTTACCTGCTGAGAAGTTCATCACCAACCAAATTGCTGGGGACACAATCCATGCAAATGGCATTTTGCTCCTGCGGAGAAAGGAATTCCTGTTAGCGGCTGTTAAAAAGCGGGGATATAATTTACAGATTTTTGTGGTACTTCACAACTTCAGGAGATCATTTCACGAGGCCTTTCTAAATGGCTCTCTGCTGATATTGTCACTTGTGAGCCCTGGCAGCGTCCAAGGAAAGGTTGGAGCAGCCTGGGAGAGTGGGAGGTTTTTTTTCCAATACTTTTTACAACCAGCCTTAGCAAATATTCCCTTTTTAGTCCCTTGCACAACTTCAGGAGCAGTAGGAATATGCTGGATGCTTCAGAAGTGAACACACCAACAGGGATCTGCTGCAGCTCCTGGCCTGTAATGATTTGATGCCATACTGGAAAGCAGTTTGTTCCCAGTTCTTCTGCTTTAAATCCTGGCTGCTTTTCATGCCAGCTTGGTTGGAAGGGCATTTCCATGCACAATCTAGTTTTTTTTCCATGTCCATATTAATAACAAACCAACACAAACGGTTATTTCAGGTTGGTTTTAGATAATGAGAGGGGTGGGTTTTAAGCAAAATAATACCCGAGTTGAATGTGAAATACTTCAGATTTGCTAAAATGGATATTTTGGCAATTAAAAAGGGTTTATAATTAAAGTTTTTAAAGTAAATCCAGGTGTTGCTCAGGCTGTAACTTGCAGCTTTGCTGCAGTGCCTCGGCTTCCCCAAAGCCTCTTGGTGTAGGTGATTAGCAAGTGCCGGGATGAGCAATCACAGCACCGGGGGTTCTTCGAGTAAACGCTGTGCCTTCCAATAAACTGAAATCGTCTGGTGGCGGTGTGAACACCCAGCAGACTGCTGCTGCTGGCAGCAAACCTCCCCCGAACGTCTGAGTCAAACCCGGTCTCGCTTCAGATAATTCCATCGGCGGTTTAGTTAGGGAAGGGCAAGGTGTGAACTGTGAAGTGGCGAGAAACGGGTGAGAAACAACCTCCAGCTCAGGGCAGAGATGTAGGGGGGAGGATGAAGGAGAGAAAGCCCGTGTTCCCCATCAGGGAGGGAACTGGTGTGTGCGGGGCACAGACACGCGGGACACGGTCGCCAGGGGCACGGGGTGGTGCCAGGCTGTGATGGATTAACCTAAAGTTTGTTCACTGAATCATGGGCAAAGGTATATGCATTGTTTGTTCTATAGGAAACTCCCGAGTGTCTCGCAGGAAGATACGCTTGCACAGTCACTTCACCAGCTCACAGTTGAAACACGCCGGATAAAGACAAATCACTGAAAAAAAAGGGGCAAAAGAAGAAAAGCGCTGATCTCCACCTAACAAGAGGCAGGAAAAAGACCCTCTAACGAGTGATAAAGCACGGGCAAAGTACAAGCAGGAAGCCTTGCAGTGACACATCGACAGAAAACGAGACCACATAAAAAGGGACCTGCGAGAGAAGGAGCGGAGACTCCCCGGCTGCCCAGCGCTGTTTCTGCTCCTTGCTTGCTTGCTAATCAAATAAAGTTGTGTTTGGATTTAGACACATTAAATTCTGTTGGTGTCTCCATTCACAACAAGGCTGAGCTGAGCTGAGCTGAGGCCGCTGAGGCTCCGGCTGCGCTTAGAGCCCCCCAGCCCCGGGGTAACACCGGCTGCGGAGCACGAACGGCTCAGGGGTTCCCTTTGCGGGGTGGTTTGGGTGCCCGTGTCCCCCCTTCTCCCTGGAACGGCGGCGTGCAAAGAGCTTCGGGGGTTCTCAGAACTCGCAGGAACGACCAGTGGGGTTACGATTCGCCCCGAAAAACCCCCCCGCTATTTGTGCCCCCACTGGGCTTTTGGGGAGCCTCTCTCCCGCTCTGCCTGTGCCGCCTTCCCAGGGAGGACAGAGGCACCCGGGGCATCCCAAATCCTCGGGAACGTCCCGCCTGGAGCTTCCCAAAGCCCCCGAGTGCGGGGGTCCCGTCAGAGCCCACGGTCCAGGACGCCGTTATTCCCAGAGGATGCGCCTTGGGCGCCGCATTCCTCGGGCGGCGCCAGCCCAGATATCCCGGGATAGCGGGCATTCCAAGGCGGGAGCGGGACAAGGAGCATCCCGGGGCAGCAGCATTCCCGGCAAAAGGAGCAGCGACATCCCAGAGCGGCAGCGCCCCGGGGCAGGGATATCCCGGGGCAGGGATATCCCGGGGCAGGAATATCTTGGCGCAGGATTATCCCGGGGCAGGGATATCCCGGGACAGGAATATCCCGGGGCAGCAGCATTCCCGGGAAAAAGAGCATCCCAGAGCAGCGACATCCCAGAGCAGCAGAGCCCCAGGGAAGGGATATCCCAGGACAGGAATATCCCGGGGCAGGGATATCCAGGAGTAGGATTATCCCGGGGCAGGGATATCCCAGGACAGGAATATCCCGGGGCAGGAATATCCCGGGGCAGGAATATCCCGGGGCAGGGATATCCCGGGGCAGGATTATCCCGGGGCAGGGATATCCCGGGGCAGGGATATCCCGGGACAGGAATATCCCGGGGCAGGACTATCCCGGGGCAGGAATATCCCGGGGCAGGGATATCCCGGGGCAGGAATATCCTGGGGCAGGGATATCCCGGGGCAGGATTATCCCGGGGCAGGGATATCCCGGGGCAGGGATATCCCGGGGCAGGGGCATCCCAGGCCTCCCATCCCGGGATGCCGCGTTTTCCCGAGGCAGGGAAGCTGTGCTCAGGACAGCGGGGGGGAATTCCCACCCTCGGGATCCCCGGGAATGCCGATCCCCATCCCCGAGCAGGGATTACTCACCCGGGCCAGGGACCAGGAACGGGAGAGGAGCAGAAAGGGGAGGGAAAGAGAAAAGAGCGAACCGGAAAGAGAAAGAACAAATGAAAAGAAAAAGGAGAAAGGAAAAAAAAAAAGAGAAAGAAGAAAGAGAAAGAAAGAGAGAAAAAAAAGAGAAAAAAAAAGAAAAAGAGAAAGAAGGAAGAAAAAAGAGAAAGAAGAAAAAAGAGAAAGAAGGAAGAAAAAAGAGAAAGAAAAGAGAAAGAAGAAA
>VXBA01005656.1:38499-50532 GCA_013399895.1 Serilophus lunatus
TTGGGGTCGTTTGGGATGGTTTGGGTTGGTTTGGGGTGGTTTGGGGGCAGGTTTGGGGTGGTTTGGGATGGTTTGGGGTGGGTTGGGATGGATTGGGACGGTTTGGGGGCAGGTTTTGGCAGAGGGGGGGATGTCAGCCCCCCTCCAGCGCTGCCCACAGCCCGAGCTCCGCCCGTGCCGCTGTGCCTGGGGCAGCTGCTGATGGGATGGCCCAGGGGGGTGGGTTGGGGCATCTCAGCTGGAAAGCCCCAAGCCACTGCCCTCCAGAAAATCCAGGTGCTTCCTTTGTGCTGCTTCTCTTTGTTCCTTATTTCCTTTTTCTTCTCCGTTTATTTCTTTCTGATGTTCTTTTCTTTTTTTTCCTTTCTTTTACCTTTTTTCTCTTTCCATTTTTCTTCCTTCATGTATCCTTTCCCCCCATTCTTTTATATTTTATCTTTTCTCCTTTTGCCTTTCTCTTCTTTTCCCCTTTACTCTTTTCCTATTCTCTTATTTTCTCTTTATCTTTATTTTTATTTTTATTTTCTCCTTTTTCTTTTTTTTTTCCTTATTTTTCCTTGTTTTCTTTTTCCTTTTTATTTCCCTTTCTCCTTCCTCTTACTTTTTACCCCCAAACTCTGCTTTCTCCTACGATTCTTTCTCCATTGACTTCTGCTCAGCACGTGGTACTTACACACCATGAAGAAACCCCTGGATTCCCTGCAGCTGGTGTCTCCCAAAAGCCAACAGAGCACGAATCCTGCTGCAACCAGAGCTGCTGGGGCCCTGGGGGTGCTGTGCCAGCCTCGCCGCTGCCCCTGGCATGATGTCAAGGAAAGTGGAGAGTCATCAGTTCTCTGGGAGGAGGAGAGAGCAGGGCTGGGGAAAGCCCCCGGGGCTGACACAGGCAGCTGTGAGGTTTGGTGGGGCCTGGTGACCTTTGGTGGTGGCAGTGGCACAGGAAGGGCTGCAGGGAGGGGGGACCAGAGGCTCCTGGGGGGGGTGGTGTCACCTCAGAGAGCTCAGGGGAAGCTCTGCTGGTTGAACTGGGGGGGCTCTGGGGGGAGCTGGGCAGACACCAAGGCGCTGCTGGGGTGCAGGACAGGGACAGTCACACGTTCCTGGGATGGTTTGGGTTGGGAAGGACCTTAAAGTTCATCCCATCCCCTGCCCTGGGCAGGGACACCTCCCACTGTCCCAGGGGGCTCCAACCTGGCCTTGGACACTGACAGGGATCCAGGGGCAGCCACAGCTCCTCTGGGAATTCCAGCCCAGCCCCTCCCCACCCTCCCAGCCAGGAATCCCTTCCCAAGATCCCATCTCTCCTGCCCTCTGGCAGTGGGAAGCCATTCCCTGGGTCCTGTCCCTCCAGCCCTTGTCCCCAGTCCCTCTCCAGCTCTCCTGGAGCCCCTTGGGGCTCTGGAAGGGGCTCCAAGCTCTCCCTGGATCCTTCCCTTCTCCAGCTGAACACCCCCAGCTCTCCCAGCCTGGCTCCAAACAGGTTCCAGCCCTTGGAGCATCTCCGTGGCTGCTCTGGAATTGCTCCAACAGCTCTGTAACTTCCTTCTTGTGTTGGTGACTTTGGGCTGCTCAGCATCTGGGAGGTGCAGTTGTGGCCTCCAGCCCCCAGCAGTGCTGAAGCTGCAGCTGCAGCAGCAGAGTGAACAATAATTCACTGCAGGGTGAGTTCAGGACTCCTCAGTGCTGCAGGTCCCCTCTGCTTGTTTTCCATCCCCTCCACGTCCCAGGGACTCTCCCTGACCTGGCCTCCACCCAGCAGGATGGAATGAGCCACTCAGTTTGGTGGGTAGAACTGTCCTGCCTCCCCTTGCACACGCACCCAAGCCAGGGAAGGCTGGATCCACGGGGTCCAATGGGGCTGCTCTAGAAAATCATGTGAACGATGCAAAAGGCACATCAACACCTCAGAGGTTAAGAATTGTGGTTTTTTCTAATATTCTTGTGGCAAGATGAATTGCTGTCTGTTCAGGAAAGACTTGGGTGGGTTGGAGAGCAGCAACCCCAGCATGTCCCTTATCTCTCATCTCACCTCTCTCCTTTGTTTTCTCTTCACTGTGTCCAACCCTCCTTTGCTCCCGACCCCAAGCCCTGCTCCCCTGGCTTTGCAAGTGCCATTCTCCTGGGATTTGCCCTGGGAGGTGCCATTCGGTGGAGCCCAGCAGAGCCTCACCTCTCACATCCTCTTCTCTGAAACACTTTCAGTCTCTGTGCTCAGCCCTCCCACCCTGCGCTCAGCTCCTCACCCTCCTGCACTGCTCCCCCCCCCAAAGCTCAGGGGGGAAGAGGCTGCACCGAACAGCACCATTTTCAATGGATATTCTCACTCCTGTCTCCCACCTGCTGCCCTTTGCCCCTCGCCCTGTTTCCAGGAGGCATTTTTTGCTGATCCAGGCACTTGTTTGCAGCTTTGCACGAGCCTTGGCCACAATCTGGGCTTTGATCTTTGGTCTGTGCGCTCAGAAATCCCCGGAGGGCTCCGGGTGTTACTTAGCTCGGTGAAATGTTCGAGTTTGGGCTCCAGTTTTAGCCTCTGCAGCGTCTTTATCTGCCCCTGAATCTCTCCCACAATTTACTGACAACCAAACCCGTGCAAACCTTCCAGCCTGGGCTGGGTTTGTAAAGGCGAACACAGAAGGAAATCGAGCAGCACAAGATCACTCGGAGGATGTTTCTATGGTCTCCCGGTCCTGTTGCTCTTACCAAAGGGTTTAAGGTGCTTTTGCCCTCAGATCCTGAAGTTTTACCAGTGGCACTAATTGGTACTGCCCGCATTCTGTGCATAAGAAATGAAGGCAAAGCAGCTGGAGAAGGTGCCCCAGTCAGTTGGTGCCTAAGCTGAGACTCAACCCAGCTCTCCTGTGCTTCAAACCTCAAAGCAGAACAATTCCATGTCCTCCTGCGTGGTGACAGGGGCAGAGAAGAGGCAAAAATTATATAAAATTGTAGCATAACTTATTATATGCTAAATTTATTTATTATTTCTGCATTCTGCACTTGGTTTGATTCATCTCCAGCTCTGCTTTCTGAAGAAGGGTGGTAACCAAGTCCCACAGTGGGTGGTGGTAAGTCAGTTCTTGTGCCTCAAGGTCACACCTGGCACACCCAGCAGGCACACCCTGCACGGTGGAGGGGAGGGAGAGAAGAAGGACTTGAAGGCTCTGCTGTTCTCCAGCCCCACTGAGGCTTTAAAAACCCAATTTCTTATTTCTTTTCAGTCTGTTCTTCCATTTCTGTGCAAAGGTGGTTTTTGGGGAGGTTGTGTCAGGACTTTGGGTCACAGGGTTAGAAAATACTGATACCAAAAATTAGGGAGAATATTTGAGGGAGGCAGGAACCCTGAGATGTTAAAATAGATCTACTGCAATACCACGAGTTGATTCATGGGATGCCCATCCCTGGAAGTGTTCAAGGCCAGATTGGACAGGACTTGGAGCCACCTGGCCCAGTGTTTGGGATCCCAGAATCCCAGACTGGTTTGGGTTGGAGGGACATCAAAGCTCATCCCATCCCACCCCTGCTCTGGGCAGGGACACCTCCCACTGTCCCAGGGATCCCAACCTGGCCTTGGGCATTCCCAGGGATCCAGGGGCAGCCACAGCTTCTCTGGGCACCCTGTGCCAGGGCCTGCCCATATTTATCTATAGATGTAGTGAAGCATTATGTGTGTGTGCATATAAATGTATTTGTGCCCTTCTCTTTCCATTTCCTGCAGAAACCAGCCCAAATTTGCCAGGTGTACCCATGCAGAGGGCAGATATTTCCTTCAGCACCCAAGAAATCAGTGAGAGGGTTGGCACTGATGCAGGGAATGTCCCTGGACATTGGCTCATCCAGGCAATGCCCCGTCCCTGCTGAGACAACAGGACCTGTGGATGCATTGGCAGGGATCCATCCAGGGCTGGAAATTCAGCCAGCAGGAACCTTGAAAGGTAAGCCCAGGCTTTCAGCCTTGGTTTGTGCTAAGAGAAGCATTTCCCCCCTCCAGGTTTGGGACTTCAGGTGACAGAGGCAGCACAAGTCTCAGGATGTGGACAGTGAAAAAAAAATACCTTCCCCATCTCACATTGATGGTGTGTGGCTCTTCTTCTACAATTTCCTTCCTGCACAGGCAGCAATCACTAATTTTAGACTCACCTACATGAGGCTGTCACGTTTCTGCCTTGGAAACAGGTCTGCTGCTTCTGAGGAATAATCCTACCCTGCCTTGCCAGGTGCCTGCTGCTCTGGAATTATCAGGGAAGGATTTCTGGGGGTGGTAGAAGGAAACAAGCACAGCCCACAACAACGTTCCTTGGCAGGGCTGCAGGATAAACCACAAAGCTGATCCACTTGTGTAGTGCAAGAGCTGATAGAGGAATGCATCCAGTGCCCAGGAAACATTGGGAACGTTTTGTAAATCCAAGGAAAACCTGTAAATGGCTGCACGACTGCTCAGCAGGAAGGAGATTCCTGTGTTTCACCTTCTGGATGGCAGAAGATCCAAATTCCTGGTCACATGCCCAATAAATCCCATTTGGCTTCACACAGCGAGGCTGAGGTGCTGACAAAAGGGCTGTGAGATGATAAATCCCTCACCCACAGTGAAGGATTTGGCCAGTGACCAGTTCAGAGGGATTTTAAATCAGCCTGGCAGGTGATGAAAGCTTTTTCTTACCTGATTGGTTTTTTTATTATGGAATGGGGAGAGAATGGAATTGGGTTATTCTGTCACACAGAGAAGGTTTCGTGGGTTTGGCACCCATGTATGGCACATAAATCCTCCTCGGTGCAGTGTCTCTTCATCAGGAGTAATCCCAAAACGTTTTACACACCCAGGGATTTCTTTTTTTAATCCATCTTCACCACAACCATCTCCAGGGATGAAATGCTTCAAACATTGTACAAGAGGGTGGTGTAGAATAATAACTGGAGCACATTGCATCCTGCAAAAAACACCTGCTTGGCATTCCAGCTCCTGAAGGAATCCAGCCTTTATGGGGTTTTTTTGCTTGTGCCAACATGAGGTAAAGCTTAAAACTCTGATTTACTGGCCCAAGTTTTCCAGACAGCCACAAGAATTTGTAGTGGAGCAAGGGAGCAAATTTCCTGTTGGGAAGGGAAATTTTCCTGTTGGCAAAATCCAACACGTGACACCTGCCTCGGTCACTGCTCTGGGATTTTAACCACAATTAGAATTCCTGTTGAAATAAGCCTTGTGGAAAGCAGGGCTTTGTACCCCCTGGCTCCCTGTTCGTGGATCTCAGGCAGGACAGCAGCTCATCAGGGACCAGCATCTGCTCCTGCTCGTGGCTGGGTGGCCTCTGTCCCCACTGGTGCCCCAGGAGGGTCCCGTGTCCCCCCAGGGCTGAGCTGAACGCTTGGCTTTGCCCACTCTGGCTGTTGTTCAGCACGAGGTTGATCTTCTCCAGCAGACAGAGGTGGGCTGTCCCTCCCTGCCCATCCCACAGCTGGGGAGCAGGGCTGGTGTAGTCTCCAAAGATGCTCCTCTGCGGCTCTGGGGAGGCCATGGGGGGCTGGGGGTGGTAAAGGTTGGCAGCAACATAGCCCAGTGTGTGCCCGTGGGATGTCTGGGGTTTGTAGTCACTGGTCCACTCTGGGGGGGTGGCTCTGGCAGGAGCCAGGGCCTTGGGGTGCTGCCCACCCTCAGGGCTCTCTGTGCTGGGCTCCCTTGGGGTGGCCACGCTCTGGTGCTCCTCCTGTGCCAGCACCTCCTGGATTTCTGTGACTGGGGGATCACTGGGGGCCAGGAACGGCTCCTGGGAGCTGCCACTCAGGAAGTCACCCTTGTCCTGGGGGAAAATGGGGAGTGTGGTAACAAACTGGTGGGTTTTAACAAAGGAGCTCTTATTAGGACTTGGAACAACCTGCTGTAGTGGAGGGTTCCCTGCTCGTGGCAAAAGGGGTGGAATGGGAGGAGTTTTAAGGCCCCTCCAGCCTGAGACAGCTGTGGCCACGGAATGCAGAATATATTGAGGCAAAATTTAAAGTCCTCATCTAATCTGGGCTCTCACCCATCTTGCAAATGCCTGGGAAATGGTCCCTGAGCAGTTCCCAGTCCCTCCGAACTGAATCCTCTTCCCACCCATGTTTCTCACAGCTCCAGAGGGAGCTGCCTTCTCCCAAGGGACAGGACAAGAGGAAACAGGCTCAGGCTGTGCCAGGGGAGGTTTAGGGTGGGTTTTATTCCTGGAAAGAGTGATCAAGCCCTGGCACAGCTGCCCAGGGCAGGGGTGGGGTCTGGAGTCCCCATCCCTGGGGGGACTCCCAAGCCCTGTGGATGTGGCATTGGGGACATGGGGCAGGGGTGGCCTTGGCAGGGCTGGGGGGGGGTTGGATTTGATTATTTCCGAGGGATTTTCCAACCTGAACCATCGTGTGAGTCTGTGATTTTAAGCTTTAATCCGAGGTGAAGCAAAAGGAGATAACACTGCACTCACCTGGAGGGACTTCACCACGTTGCTGTTTTCCATGTGGGGAAAGTCTTCCAACAGCCACTTTGGCAAGAGCTGCACGATGGTGGCTTTAATCCTTTTCCAAAAGGGAAAAAACAGACCTCAGCATGTTAGTCCATTCTGTGACTCAGTTGTTCTTCATGGAGGATGAATCTGCCCTGGCAGGAGGGAACACAGAGTCCATCCAGCCTCTCTGAGAGGGGCTTGGAAGCCCTGGGTTCACCCCAAATGGGTGAGTCTCCTCACTCTGGCTTTGTAACAATTCTGATTCTATGTTTGGTGGGGTTTTTGTTGGTTGGTCTCTGCCTTGCTGTAAGGCACACAAATGTCTTTTCACACAACCACCTAATAAATGGGTAATGCTGTCCTCAGTGAAAAGGATTGGCTTCTGTAGCCGATTTTAAAGCATCCCAGAAGAAGTTTTATCTTTCTTTTACATACTGAAAATGTGTGTTAAAAAAGAGTGTGAGTTGCAAATCAGGGGGGAAAAAGGGGAGGAGAAAGCCATACCTTTTCCTGACTGATTTTTTAAACATCAGAATTGCAAAAACAGCTGATAGAACGACCACACTGATGCCCAGTCCCAGGAAAACTCTGATGTCATCATCTGCAAAAGGATGGAGAGGGCAGAGGTCATGGCCAGGGGTTCAGTGGAGTGACTCAGTCAGGAGCCATTTCCTACCTTACCTTCCAGGAACTGCTCAAGTGAATTCTTCAGCCTGTGTTGCTTTTGCTTTTGGTTTAAGTGTTGCACTGGGTCATAAGGTGGCCTTTACCCTCAGATGTGCAAAGCAGAGCATCCCCAGCGTTAGAAAAATGGATGGGAAATGCTTAAACCAGTCCCTGCTTCAAACTGCAAGGAGCCTCTTGCTGCTGTGGTATGTGTTGGTATTTTATTTTCCTTGCCTTCTCACCTCCTAATTGTAGTGTGCATGATATTATAAGTCTCACAAGAAAGCAAAACTCATGGTTTGCATTATGTGAGAGCCCTGCAGCCTTCCCTCCATGTGGGCCATGTCCCCACAGAGTGAAAAAGTCTTTTTTTGGCCCTGACCCCTCCAAGAGGAGACATTCCCCATCAGCAGATCCTGCAGGTGCTGCTTTGGGTCAAACCTTCCAATTCTGGCCCAAGAGAAAGCCTGGCTTAACAAGTCTGAGCTGCCAAGGTCTTCTTACCATGGGGGATCTCACTGGAGGTGCTGCCCAGGAGTGGCTCCTCTGGAGGGACTGGAACAGAGAGGGGAAAACATGTCCATAATTTCATTTGGGGGACAGTGGGTGACACAGCAGCTATGGCTTGCTTTTATCTTGTTAATACTACTTAGAAAGATAAGCAATGGTGTAATGAGGAAAAAATTAAGCTTCCTGAAGTAATTAATTAAGTCCAGCTCTGGCTGGACTCTACACAATGCCCTGCTTCTCAGAGATCCAATTAAATGAGATGTTGATCATCACCAGCTAAAAAACATCCTCCACACATTTCTCCTCTCAGCACCTGAAACAAGAATTTTGTCTTCCTGCAGAGCTGCACTTCATTTTTTATGAGCACTTCCAGGTTGTTTAGGAGGTTTCCCAGAGAAGCTGTGGCTGCCCCTGGATCCCTGGAAGTGTCCAAGGCCAGGCTGGAATAACCTGGGACAGTGGGAGGTGTCCCTGCCCAGGGCAGGGGTGGGATGGAATGAGCTTTAATGTCCTTTCCATTCCAGGATTCTTTGATTTCCCAAAGTGCCTGAACTTCATGGGAATGAATTTTCTGGTGGTTTCTTTGTGTGTGACTGTGCTGTGAGAGATCTGCAGCTCAAAAACCTGCCTTGTCAAGATGGGTGTTTCTGCTAAAATGAGCAGCAGGTTTCCTTCCTGGCCAAATCCAGCAATTCCCTTGGGATCCCTTCTCCCAAACAAACACATGGTGCCCTTGTGCTGCAGAAAAAGGGTCCTGTCAGTGTGTCCATGGGGATAAAGCTCATAACTGTGAATAGCCTGGAATGAACTAATCAGGAAGATTTACTTGTATTTCTTGGGGAACAAAAATCAAATAACTGCCCTTCTCAAAGCCATGAGAGCTGTCACCCAGAAAGAGGAGCTGGTTTGTCAAAGGGATGAAAAATATAAAGGGATGAGCAGCTTCAGATAAAATGGCATCACACCTGGGACAGTGAACTGACACCCCCGGGTGCTGCCTGCAGGTACATCCAGCTCTGTCAGGGCACTGACAAGTCTCAGTGACCCTGAGCAGCCTCACCAGGGGCCTCCACCCACAGCCCTGCCCAGTCCTGGCCCCCAGCCCCACTTGGGCTGTGCTGGGGGAGCTCTGGAGGTCCCATCTTTGGTCTGACTTCATGGCTTCACCTCAGTTGTCCCCACGGACCTGCCCAGCTCTTGAGGACACTCAAGGCCAACCCACAGTGATGGAGATGCTGAGGATGTTCCTTTGCAAGTTGGCTTTTGCTCTCACTTCAAGCAGTTTCCAGGACTGAAGATGGAGTTGAAGATGTCCCTGCTCCTTGCACAGGGGTTGGACTGCACGAGCTTAAAAGGTCCCTTTCAACCACAGCTCTTCTACAATCTCCACTCCAGGTAAGGAAGGGCAGGCTCTGGCTCAGCCACTGGGCTCTGTAGAAGTTGGTTGCTCTCTTTTGGTTTATCTGCAGCACCTTGTTTTTTGCTGGGCAGACAGCAACCTCAACTTGCAATCACAGAAAGGGAGAACAACTGCACTGCTGGTTCTGGTGTGTGTCAGACCTGTGCAAGCAGCAAAGACCACCTAGAGAAGGCTTTCATACAGAGGCATTGCTTAGAAACCTCTCTTTCCATGTCCTGTAGCCAAGAGGTTTCCATCTGGAGCCCTGCTTTCCTCTGCTCAGTGGGAGGGCTCCTCAGTGATCCTGGGTTGACACCTTGGATTTAATAGTGAGTAATGCCACAAAACTGTCAGACTGTGGGAACAAGGAGCAGCTTCTCCACCCCCCCAGGCTCACCTTGGCTGGAGCTGGGTCTGCTGACCCCATCAGGGTAGACCACGTACACCGACACGTTGATGTGAACCCCTGGGGCTGCTTCTTCTGGGGAAAAGCAAGATCTGCCTTTAAAATGTATTTTTAATCTGCCATGAGAGCTCCAGGCTCGTTCAAGTGGTAGCAGTAGATGGAGCATCTCCTGTGCTTGGAGTGGGTTCCCTGCCTGCCACCCCACTTGTCACTTCATCCTCTTTCCCTGTCCCTTCTTTGCCTGTGACCTTCTCCCAGGGAGCCCAATCCCACTGACTGCCCTCACATCTCCTGCTGCTTCACTCCTTGTTCTCTGAGGGCTCTTTGTCCCACTCCCCAAAGATAAATAGGGCAGAGGCTCAGCTTCAACTGAAACTGCCTTTATAACCAGTTTGGGATCTATAACCTCTCCATGAATTGCACCAAGTAGCAAAAGGGCACCTGGAATTAACATCTTACCTTGGATGTACGTGTGTGTTTCCTGGCCTGGGACTTTCTTCCAAAAATACTGCTGCTCCTGGTGATACTGGGAGGTGGAAACCCACTCCACTATGAACCAGAGTGGGGGTCTCTTGCTGTGCTGGGGGAGCTGCCAGTGAACCAAGACCCTGCTCTGGTTCTCAGGCTTGACCCGCACAGCCACTGGTGCTGGGAATTCTGTGGAGAGAGATGGCAAAGGCACTGTCACCCAACAGACTCAGTTTTGGTATTGTCCCAACGTCCCCCCTGCCCTGGCCCAGCCTGAGGCCGTTCCCTCTCCTCCTGGCCCTTGTTCCCCCCTCCTGGCAGGGATTGCAGAGAATTCCAGGGGCCCCCTGAGCCTCCTTTGCTCCAGGGTGAGCCCCCCCAGCTCCCCCAGCCCCTGCCCAGCTCTGCTCCATTCCCTGTGTTCATGTACCCGGGTCACAAAAACAAATCAGCAGCTTTGTCATGTCCCTGAAATGCTTTACCTGTCATTTCTTACCAGAAATGCACATTGTTCTGATAACTACAAGAGCTTAGTGAGTTTTTTCCACTTTAATTCTCTTCAGTTTCTTTTTAGTCATGTATTTGTCCTCAGTTTGAATGGGACTTTCCCCTCCCATTGAGACGTTTTTCAGAAATAGGAAAGCGTGGTTGTAGGGAAAACCACAGCCTGTGGCACAGGGAGCCTAAGATGGCTCAGAAGGAAAAGGAGGGGGGAAAATTCCTGTTTGCAAGGACCCAGCTCACAGCAGGGTCCCTGGCAGAGGATACAGGAGCTATTTTAGGGGCCAGGGAGCAGAGGAGCAGCTTTGCATCCTTCGTCCTGCCAGCCAACATGAGTAGGGCAAACTTAAGTTCCTTGCTTCAAATTCAGGAGGTGGGGAGTTGAGATTCCAGAGCCTCGAGGGGCTCCAGGAGAGCTGGAGAGAGATTTTGGACAAGGGCTGGAGGGACAGGACCCAGGGAATGGCTTCCTACTGCCAGAGGGCAGGAGAGATGGGATCTTGGGAAGGGATTCCTGGCTGGGAGGGTGGGGAGGGGCTGGGCTGGAATTCCCAGAGGAGCTGTGGCTGCCCCTGGATCCCTGGGAGTGTCCAAGGGCAGGTTGAGATCCCTGGGACAGTGGGAGGTGTCCCTGCCCAGGGCAGGGGGGGGGGAACAAGATGATCTTGGAGGTCCCTCCCACCTCGAGCCATTCCAAGATCCACGATTCCCCGTGTACCTGCGCAGCATCTCCACCTCTGGGGGATGCGGGACTTGTCTGGGGATGTTGTGTTCCCTCGGCAGAGCGAGCAGAGCTCTGCCAAGGCTTTTCCTTGGCACAGTCCAGCAATTTCCCCCTGCAGCCCTGACGATACACCCGCAATTGGCCCGTGTGCCACCCCGTGTGCCACCCCGTGTGCCATCCCCTGTGTGCCACCCCTTGTGCCATCCCCTGTGCCATCCCCTGTGCCACCCCCTGTGCCATCCCCTGTGCCATCCTACCTTCCTGGCTCCTGGTGTCCCGGCTGAGGGTGAGGCTGGCGGGGCTGGAAGCCCCCTTGGAGTTGTGAGCAGTGACCAGGAGGGTGTGGGCTCCCGCGGGCACCAGGACCCTGCACCCCGCGCTCGAGCTGTTGCACAGCACCAACATCCCCTCGCGACTCTGGACAGCCACGACATAGCCCAGGATCCTCCCGCGGGCATCCCGGGGGGGCAGCGGCTGGCAAGGAAGGGCGATACAGACACACGATCCCTTGGGATCGGGGCTGGGATGCGACCCTGCGCCCCCCCCCCNNNNCCCGCGCCCCCCCCCCCCCCGGGGCAGCACAGACGGGTGACACCCGCGGGTTTTACAGGGATGGAGAGATTGTGCTTTAAGTCGCGGTGGGATTTCCCTCCCATCCCTCCTTCCCAAGGGCTCCTCAGGGAGAGCGCGCCCCTGCCTGGCTCGGCAAGGAGCAGAGCTCGCCAGAACTCCGCAGAGGCTGCCAAGAGCCGCTTTACCTTGACCAAGACCGTCACCTCGTGGCTGCCGTTGGGGAAGGCCGGGCCCAGGCGCCGCCAGACATCGGGAGCCGCGGAGGGAGCTGCGGGATGTGGGGTGCGGGATGTGGGGTGCGGGATGGGGGGTGCGGGATGGGGGGTGC
>VXBA01005657.1:0-22100 GCA_013399895.1 Serilophus lunatus
GCCCCGGGCAGCGCGGGGAGCGGCAGCACCGGGCGGGCCGGGGAACTGGGGCAGCCTCTTCACGGAGGAGTCCTGTCGCCACGTTTCTCCTGGCATCGCGCTTCTGGTACTCTCCTAGCTTTTTATACCACGTTTTTAGCCAGGCGTGACTCAGAATGTTGGTTGTGATTAAGCGAGCTGTCTATCTGCAGATAGAGATATGTGGCAGCGTAATAGGCAGGATGATTGACATTACAAAGTTCTCTTCGGTCCACAATGACCAATAAATCCTCCTGCAGCTTTCGCCCGTTAATGAATTGCTGGTTTGGAAGAGGAAAATACTCCGGATCCCCCATTCATATGTTCCCTTCTTCCCCCTCACCCTGTCCTGGGATTAGGGCGAGGGAAGACGGGGAAGCGTTCATTGTGCTCTTTCTGTGTTCTGTAATTACTGGAACTCAGGCTTAAGGTGAGTTTCAGCTCAGATCATGAACCATTTCACGTTCAAATGCAAGCTTGCAATACTTTCCTAGTGGCAATTAGGAGCCTATTACAAGCCATTAGATTGATCAATGTACCTTAAACAATGTGAATGATTTATATGGCAAAGAAAAAAACCTTCTTACATCCATTGTACTGTTCCAGCGACCAACCTGGCTCCGTGTCTCCATTCATCACAGCTTTAAACAACTGAAGCGATTTATTTAGAAAACTTACATGCAAAGAAACAGGCTCAATTCCTTCCTCTGGTAGGGCATCCAAGCTTTATCTGTCTTTATTGTCGAGAGATGTAGGGTGGAACAATTCAGGCTTGTGGAAGAGGAAGGGAGGGGTGGATGTGCTGTTTTCCAAATGGATTAATTCACCTTGTACCAGAAAGAAGGAAACAAAGAGATCCCTGACTGCTTTCTAAACAAGACACTAATCTGCTGTGCGTATGAAATGCAAGGAGGATAGCAGTGGCTTACACGTGTGTTCAACAAAGTGTTTGGTTAGCTTTCTGTAGCCTTTTAATGACATCATGGACAGAGAACCAGGAGCCCCTGGAAGTTTCAAGACAACAGTGGAGCGGCGAGTGAGCTGGGATGTGCCTGCTGATGGAGGAACAGGCTATGTGCAGTCTTCTACACCTTGGATGATTATTCTACCCATTCTACAACGAAGAAAGTGCAGAATATCAGCTGCTATGAAAGCCAGAGCAGTTACTTTGTAGGCCTTGGGTCTGTCTTTATTTGCCTCCTTTCAGAAGACCCAGGGAACCTCTCATGCCTGTGAAATTCCTCCCAGGTCCTGACAACCCCAAAGTAAAGGGCTGGGAGAGGCTGGTGACTTCACCAATTTATTAGGGGTACAGAGATTCAGGTCAGAAGGGACAGGTCCATGATTTGCCATTCATTTGATGGACAGCCTCTGTTTCTTGCATTTTCCTTATGTGTTTTGCTAACTTTTTTCACCTTGCTGCTTAGCACTGCAAAATTAGTCTTCTCTCTAGCTACCAAATGACTGAATGAATCTTTGGCTTGGTGTTAAACAGTTCTGACATGCTCTAAATTAAAACTGCTGAGAAACAAAACCTCACACATATGAGCTAACTAGGCCATTCTTTAAAATGTGAATTTGATCAGACCAGTGTAACTGGTGACACTGGTTGTTAGGAAAAAAAACAAAACATCTGTGAATCTTGGTTCAGGTGGAAATTTATTTTGGAATATCACACGAGAAAGAATTTATGTTATTAATTTAAGATCCCAATTATCATTCGTGTTTCAGCAACAATCTGGTCTCTGGAAATTGCAGCAGTGCTTGTCAAAAGTCACCATTTTATCACATAATTTTCTTTTAGAAGTTAAGCACTCTGCATCAATGTCTGTAAAAAGAAAAGAAACAGGAGATGGATATCAAGTTGTGGTTACGATCCTTAGGTTATTAAATGTGGATACAGCCATTGCAGATTTTACAAGTTGTCCACATGGGATTGATACTATTACCTTCTTTAGTTATCAACTGCTCGCTTTCTTGATAGAAAGAGATAAGCAATACACAGTGTCTACCAGGTAAACCCAAATGATAGTTGCAATAGGAATAAGAGATGTCCTCCCCCTTCCTTGTAGGAGATCCCAAAATGAGAAGTGTTTCTGTTGAGTCTGTCACATATTAAACCAGTTCTTTCCTTTCTTGTAGACCCTATGCCATGAAGAGCTTAACCCACAGACTCAGCAGTGTGTCCTGCTTACCTTAAACTTGCTCTTCATCATGGAGGAGCCACTGAAGAATAAAAGATGCAGAGACCTCTTTCAAAAGTTTTGTAGAGATTGTCCATTTAGTCACATTGTGCTTTAAAGTCTTCTTCCTTTTCCAGAGCTTTGTCACTTTGCCCAGGAGAATTGCTGGGCCAACCTGTTCAGGACATGTTCTGGCCTTCCTCTACTTTAAGTATCACTGTAAAACCTGTCTACTTGAAGGTATTCCTGCAATCCTTAACCTACACATTTACAAAAGCAGCCTGTGCTTCCTGATGCTTCTTTTAATCAGTATGAAGGACCACATCAATGTAGTTGGAAGTAACTGAAGTCAACTCTAAAGGGTTCGATGTGTGTATAATTACAACTATTCACTCCAGCCTCATTCAGTGTCTCTTTAGAGACAGACCTCTTCCTTTTCCCTGGTCCCACTCTCACCTCCTTTGCCCCCTGCTGCTCTGCAAAGCCGGCAAGAAGAACACAGTGGAAGTCAAGCAAGCAGCAGCCCTCCTGAACTTCAGGCTGGATTAATTTACTGGACTGAGCCTCCTAGGTGAGTATAAGCATACGGGTACAATATAACACCTTCTTCCAACAAAAAAGATTGATTGCATCTTAGCCTTGGTATTAAATGTGCTATTATCAGAAGAAGCTGGAATAATGCATACAGTCACTTTAAAAGCAAGCAGGTTTCCTTTGCAAGCATACTTATTATTTCAATAGTACTTGAGAACTATTTTAATAGTGGCCAGGTTGTTGCTTACTAAAACATATCTGAATTGCATACATATATATCAAGGTATTTTTTCTTAATTTTAGTTTGAATTATTCCTGAAGTTCTCATTAAATTTACCATTTCTAAAGGACAGATTAAATGAAAATGGCTTTTAGAAAAATAGAGCTGGAAATTATTCTGGCCTTTGTGACCTGGAAGAGGTGATAATTTTCAGCAGTACTAGATACTGGACATGTCTGACATTTTAGGTATTCCCTCACAGTTTCAGACCTTTGTACAGATGAACTCCACCTGGGACAACTCAGCAGTCAACTTTTTGTTACGTTAATGTAAATGAGAAGACTCCAGCTGTCTTAGGCAATCTGGAGTGGACACCACTAACCGAAAATGAAACTTGGGCAAGGGCAATACTAAGAAAGGAATGTCTATTATCCACAATAATGCTCCTAACATTTTCTAAACAGCTATTACCTGTGTCTGTCTGCAATTGTCCTTGTTACAGTAACAGTGCAATCTTTCTTTCTGAGCAGTTACAGAAATCTCTCTCCGCTGACTTTTCCACATGTAAACAACCTATACAGCATTTTCTAATGTAAAACAAATGCAGTAAGTGGGTCCCACATTAAAGAATCACTTTGAATGGAATGTCTGAAATGCTCAAGGGATTTTGGGGTGGGGTTAGAAAATACCACCACTTGCGTTCGGTTTTCTAAATGCAGACCTATATAAGCAAGTGAGTGTCAGTGGGACCTATACAGCACATTGTTGCTGAATTTGGATTATCACTGAGAATAGGTAGCTCACTTTCTCCTTTGCAAAATAATGCAAAATAAGCTATAGTGGATTTTTTTAATCTAATATTTCTCATGGCTTTTGCTGCACATGAACATGATGAAATTTTAATATTGATACTAAAAATATTTCCCTATTTAGTAAACAACATGACGGCAAAATTGCAGTGTAGTAAAACAACTAGAAGCCAAAATCTGTATTGCCGTATTCCCCCATTTTTAATCTTTTTAGATAAACCATGTTAGTTACTTTAATTGAAATGGAATGAATGTATGAAAAGGGCATTTCTAAAATCTCATCTTCATATTAAGAAATAGGACATTCACAATTCCTATGCAGTACTTAACACAGTGTAACTTGATCCTCCACCACAGGGTGACTTGAGCCTCCCTTACGGAGGATATTTAGCAAAGCTGCAAGGTTTGTTCAGCCTGAAACAAGTACCACAAAAACGTGGGCTGTTTGTCTCGTTTTTTGTAAACACCATGGCTGAAAGCACAGGTCTAAGAGGAAGAGCTGGTGGTGTCCTCCAGCTCTTTTCTATTAACACTGCACATGTGATATGTAAGATCAAGTAGCCAGACCTTTCAGTCATTACCCCAAGTTGTTATGCAGTAACTTCAAAAGAAGCTTTATCTGAGTGAGGACTACATGATCATGTTGAACTTAGTGCAAGAAGACAAGTGTGCTTGTTCAGAGAAAATTTCCAAAGAGGTGTAAAATACAATTGCTGTCTTTGGAAATATATGTTGCCTGCTGCTTTAACTTCTAAGACTGTTTTGGAACCCTGGTTTCCCAGCAATTGGGAGGTGCTGTTTTCCAGACCACAGAGCTGCAAAAGTGCATTTTTCCAGGGAGTAGCTGTGATACCTGCAAACTGATTAGCCACATTCCATAAAGCAACAGCACAGGAACACCTCTTTTTGCCAGAAATGCATACTGGAAATGCCACAAAATGTGGTTTATTGCCGTGCGAGGGAGGGACGCAAACCATATAGCACTGGATGTTCTAGTGATATGCAAAAATCTGCGGTATCTGGAATTTTGCAGCTCCAAGACTGAAATTTTACAAGCACCAATGGTGTTTTACCTGAGCATGCACGTTCACACTTGTGACTGCACAAGGAAGAGGGAGGGGATCTCTGTAAATAAACTGCTTAAAAAGAAAACCAAATAGTCAAACTAACAGCTTGCTTGTTTGCTATTAGATTGTCTTTTGCTACAGTATTTTTCAAATAGCTGTTACCATAACAACATAACATATTTTTTCTTTAATTTTTTATAGCTGTTTGTGAAAAAAAATTCTTGCCAGAATTCTTCCATAATAGCTTCCATTAATAGCAGTGTCTTCTGTTGGGGAGGCCAGTGCTCATGTCTCCTGCTGTCACAAGTCACTCACAAATCTAGCAGATGTTTTGTTTGATAAGGCAAATTTGAGCTTTACAGAACACGTCGTGGAGTTTTATCCATCCCCAAAGAGCAAATACCAGCTAGGATGAGATTCCAAACTGTTTGCCGGGAGACAAGGCACATGATACCTGTCAACAGACCGTGACTGATCCTTGAAAAACTCTGACTGAACTGTAAAGATTCTCCTTTAACACAGTGACAGTGTACCAAGCACCGAGAGACAGACCTTGAAGGCATAGGTATACTAAGAGCAAAAGAAGGAAAAGGACAAATAGGGAAAAAGGAGGTGCAAGTCCTTTAGGTGGCCAGTATTTTTCTCCTATTTTACAACACATATTTTACTAAACTCCTAAGGTAAATGCTGTAGGTGAAAGTGGTTTATCACTATCAAAGAAAAGTTACCCTAAAAGCAATTGGAAAAAGCAAAAGAAAAGGAATCCAGTTTAAACATTGATGCTGCCCTAGAATCGCTGGCAATTTTATTTTGGATTCAAGTAATTTGCATGAGTAAGAAATAATCAGTTTTCCAGGACTTCCACACACTTGAACGTGGCAAATTGTTTCAGATTATTATATTTAATAATTTGTCTGTTAATAATACTTTGTTTCTGGAAACAGAGGCAAAACTATTTATTTTTGCAAGGCTTATTTTGCAATCTGGTTTTCTAATTTTATAATCAGCTAGGACCACATTTTAGTGTAAATTGTTTGATTTTTTTTTAAAGCAATTAGTGCAAAATAAGAGAAGGTTTCATGAAATACTTGAATATTATATAAAATTTTTTGGACAAGAAGAAAATGTTACGATATGTTATTTCTGTGCTGATTATCTGAATCACAGTGACTAGCAGCTAGCCAGCCCATATGACATGCTGCTTTTCTAGGGCAGCAGTGTAACTGTGTACATCCATATGTGGACATATATGTGCTCATATTTCCTTTGTACTCGCTAAAAAGAATATTTAAAAACTTCTAAAAGTACTTTAATTTCCATACTCTTTTACATAAATCTACACTCACAAGAGCAGTATAAATTAATTCCAGAGAGGATATTCCACATTTTTACAAGTGTAAATGACATTGTAAAATGAACTGCTTATGTGGTCATGAGTCTTCAGTAAGACTACTGCTGTAAGATCAAATCTTCTGTTTGCTTTGTGAAGGTACCAAATATTTCAGTGACCCTGAAAACAGCATCACAAACCCTGTTGCTCTATTCAAAATAGATCGCAATTTTTTTCTGTATAGTTCAGATTTTTTTTCCAATGTGTAGCTGAAAATATTTCTGTAAATAAATTAATTTCCCCCACATTTCAGCGTATTTGAAAGTGTACATACATTGCTGCATTTCCACTTTCAAGAATGTTAATTCCCCTTTTAAGAATGCAGCAGGTCCAGCATTAGTCTGTCTGTCGGAATTTCTCTTTCTGGTTTAGCAACAGAGCTATGTCGGGGTTTATCTAACACTCCCTGATCACGCATCATTTGATATGAAAAGGTGAACAAATAGGAGATGCCTCCTATTTGTTTGGTAATGTTAAGAATGTTCATCCACACACTGTCCACTAGATTTTGTGTGCTGCAGTGGAGTTACTCAGCCTGAGATCATTTCATAAAGTCAACAAATTGGAAGTTTTGAAATTAAGTGACAAGTATTACGTGCTCCTCTTTCATGCTCCATGTTGGTTGTATGTGCATACAAAGAGTGTTAATGGGATGCATTAAATTTATGAACTAAAATCTCTTGCATTCACACCACTTTGCTGTACCTAGCATTGAGAAGACAAGCTTTAAACAAAAAGAGCTTTCATGCTCTGCTCCAGGAGTGTGACCAGTCATGGTAGGTTGCTCTTGGACTCATAACTACTGAGGGGACCTTTGAAATGGGCACTATTGAACTTCTGAGCATGGTCTATAATCTTGCTTAATAATTACATCAACTGTGACAGTTTAATTCGCTATAGGTATCCAAAACTATTCCTGAAATTAATAATAGGCATGCTTTATAGCTTATGCATGTCAAAAGTTATAAGACAAGTCTCATCATAGAATGTAACTATTTTAACATGACTTTTTAAATAGTTCAACAATTTAAAACAATTACATAACTTTTTTCTTTCCAATTTTTAAAACAAAAAATGTTTCTTTGCATTTATAGGGTTGAATATAGTTAAGTGACCTCTACAAAAAACTTCCTCTTTGAAGTGTTCTCTGAAGAGAGCTTCAAGGCAGCTGAGTGTCTCAGATTGTGATTTTGTAAGGTTTTGATGCTAGAAAATTGTTTAACAAACAGCTCCAAAATATTGAGATTTTGATTAATAACACACAGTGCCATGGTATTTAAATAATAAAAAGTTTGAAATCTAACATGTGGCAGAAGAGTATGTGTTCCACATGGTTAGGAGAATAGGAATGGGGGCATACCAATATTTGAGCACTAAGGGAATATTTATACAAAGCCAATTAAGCTATTGTTTAGGAATATATTAAACTGTTGTCTCTACTTTCGCCAAAACTTTTCCTCTAAATTCATAGTTGAAAAGGATGCTCCTTCAGCAGCAAAGGGAGTTGGGGTTACTATTGCTTTGTTCTTTGAATGTCCACATTGTGTATGACTCTGCAGAACCCTGGATTTGGTTAACAATGGCTTCTCAGCAGAGAATAGTTTGGGGATATTAGCCAAATTTCTTAATACAGTAATATATGAATAGTACTAAGGTAAATCAGGAAAGCTAGTTAAGTATAACTGTCTTGAAGAACAATAGTCACAATCAACTCAGTCATAGGGCCTCAGAACCTTTGACTGTTCTTAAATTCCTATATAGTTTCACAGTCTTTTCAAGTGTTGAAACTTTACTCATAGAAGAGTACTCTGCCAAAAGACGTTTTACTCTGCCTAAGAAAGCAAAATACTACTTTATTTGGAGTCTTTCCAAGAATAGGACTTGAAGTAACGTTAAGAGATATTCTACTGGCCTACACTGCAGTGTTCATTTAAAAAGTCCCACCTCATTTATACCCTAATTCGTATCTAATCCAATACTAATTATATATTAGTTGTATGTATTAGCTCTGGGGTGAGATTTGTTGTTTGCATACAAGTATTTATTTTATTAAATGAACAGGAGAAAAGACATACCCAACTCTAGCATCATGTTTTATTTGCATACACACCTTTTGAATTCCAAAGCAGAAAAATCTTGTAACTTTAATTTCTCTTTTGGGATAAGCCAAAAGTAAAAATTAAAAAGCCCAAAGCATTGATTTTTTTCAAAATTTTTTTAATGACAGAAATAAAATACAAACTAATTAACTATTTGATGTAAATACATTAACATGTGAATACGTAAATTGCCATTTAACATGCCAGTGCAATGCTGCAACTGTCCAGACACAAAACTGTTAGAAGACGAGGTATACTTGTAATTCTTTTTAGCAATGTCAACATTTGTTTGGTTATTTATAATGGTTGGAAGTAGTATGTAGCCACAGAGATGTGTACATTGGAGAAGATTCATAACCTGCATTTCTGAACAGTTTCACATTTGGTCTATCAGCCTGAAGAAAATACTTCTAAGTCCAGCTCTCTATTAGTGATAGGATGTGGTCGCAATATGAATATGCTTTCAGCAGTGCACTATGTAAAATGGACATTAGAACTAAAGTTATTCTGTCTTCAGATCAACATAGGCACATACCTTAAAAACAGTGAAGGAAAGAGCTCATTCTGCAAGCCCTACTAATTATATATAGCCCACATTTGTAAACTGTTCAATTTTGGATTAGTATTACTAAATCTCAAGGATTATTTTGCAGTTGTTGGAATCAACATTAAAAATAACCTCCATTTAATCTATTTCAAAGGAGTTGAAGCTACATGTTACAAGAACAAAATGTAAATAACGAATAAAAGCCTTGATAAAAGTCTTGATACTTAACCAAATTATTATCTAATGACTGGAATCTAACTTCAGAATCAATTAAAGAACTTCTTTTATAGTGCTCATACACCCCACCACAGAGATCATTTAATAAAGATTTTGAAATAACATTTTTATAAGCAGGAATGTGACAAATGTTTGTGATTAGGGTTTTGAGGCTGTAGATTACCATCTTTAATCTCAGCTAAACAAAAGTTTCTCAAACTTTTTAAGCACAAATACATTTTAATCAGTATCCACAAAAAAAAGTATTTAGGAGTTTTTAAATCAGGAGATTTTTTTTCCAGATGGTTCTCCTGGGTGAACTTCCAACCTGTAGATGCACATACCTACCACAGCTAATAGTCTACTGCAATTTCTTCAGTGAATAATGCTGAAAGGTGCATACTGGAAAAGGGAGAAACATTAAAATATCAAGTATTTTCAAAGTGCTTAACTCTTGCAGTTTCCAGAAATTACAGAAATTTAAAACTACAGTACTGAAGTTGATGACAAAATTCTTTTTACGAGGGAGCTCTTTGTCAGGTATGGGAACACTAATTGAATTCTTGTTGTTATAATGTCATCTTTCCAGAAAAGCTGGTCTCTGAGGTACTGGAGCTTCAGTTTTCCACCTGATGGATTGTTGATTTTAACTGATGAGGCTTCACTACGAAGCCCTCACAGTGTGTGAGTTATAGAGGTAGCTCTAGGCAGGTTCAAGTTAAGCTATTTGTATCCATGTCACTTTGGACGTGCCTTGTTTTGTGAGCAATTAAAAAAATAGGTCATGTTTTGTGCTCTGGAGATATTGCTGTTTGTGGTTCTCTGAAAATTTAAACATTTTGCATGCCTCAGACCACTCGCAGGGTAAATGGAGTCCCCTGCTGAGCAGCTAATAGGGGAACTCACACTTTCAAGAAAAGTGTGTCTAATAGCAGGGGATTACTCTAAATCTCCTGGTTTGATGTACACCCTTTCTTAAATGTTATGGGAGTGGCTTTGGTATCCTGCAATTTCTGCATCACACTCGTACCTGCAGCCAAGCCTACTTAGAAATTTATTGAAGGATGATATTTTTAAAGGGGAGTTATCAGATCTCCTTAGAGATGCAAACAATCAAAACTTAAGTTCAAAATGCTACATGTTCTTATTATTTTGAAGTCACAACTTTCGGGGATTTTTGAGTCCTGTGATGGTTGTACATTGACTGCATATTTATTTATTTGACTTTAAACAGAGAAAATAAAAGAAGTAAAATTACTTTTGAAATTATTTTATAAACTATCTTAGTGCATTGCATATAATACTATGTTGTGTACTAGATAAAATTGATATGAAATTGATCTCCAATCAGAAAACATTTATTTTTTAATACAGTGATTGCATCTGTTCATGTCATACTCTTGGACAGCATCTCCCAGGCAGTGTTTGTGATTTACAGGCTGCTTGGGCCTTTGAATTATTTCTAGAAGAATCTGGGGAAATTTTCTGAGAAACAGTTCATAGTTTTCCATAGAACATTACTTGGTTTTCACTGATTTTGTAGTTTCCTGAGACACTAAAGAAGCTTTCTAGATTTTCTTTCCTACGACAGAAACACCTCGAGCTTCGGGTGTTCCCCAAAAGGCCTTGCTTTGGTGTTTCTAAGACAGCTTGACGCTGCTCAGCTGGGCAGAAGGGATTCAAGTAGGTGCTAAGTGTAACTAGGCTAGATAAGTGGCCAGTTCACGGTTTTAATTGTCTTATTCCTCTCCTGGCTTTGGGAAGTGGATGCTGTGTTATGGCTCTTTTGTTTATGCTTTCAGGTACAGGCTGAGGTGGTGGCTGGGATTTGTATGTGATCTATGTGGTCAACGTGTTCTTTTTACTAAGTGCTTTACCGAATCTGGCTATTCAAGATATTTTGTGACCAGCGCAGCTGTTGATCTGGCAGCTGATATAACTTCAGTTTCGGGGCTCTGGAGTTCATCTACCCCTTCGTGTTATCACAGCAGTGAGGTGAACACTTGAGCTTGTGACCATTGTCTCTTTCCTGGCTGAACGCTGTTCTTAGGCATTCCGTGCCTCACAATACACCTCTCCAGAGAAGTGGGACTCCTAAGCTCAAAAGAATACTGGAGTAAAAATTAGCCTCATTCAATTCTAGTGATGCACCAAGTAATGAACAAAAAGACCCCCAGAAATAACAGGAGAAAATTAAGATTACCTTTAGCCTGAATCAATAGGAGTTCTTACCCTGCCTTGAGTTTGCAAGTATTTATGCTGCTGTTGCTAATTCCCCTAAATATATGACCCATGAGATTAAAAGAGAATTGATAGGATAGTTCCTGCATTGCCACATGTGGACAACTCAGAAATATGCAGAAGCTACAGGCAGAATATCATTCCTGGTTTCCTACAAGAAAATGTGAGTCGGTAAGTGTATTGAAGTCTGTGTTGGGTGAACTTTGAATGACTTGGAATCTTCCTGGATTGTTGAATGCCTTTAAAAGCAGACTATGTTTCTGCTAGGATTGTGCACAAAATATTAGCAAATAGGAAAAGTATCACAGATAATTAATGTCAAAATTTATTTCAAATTTACATGTGGAGTCATCTGGATTTTTACCTAGTGAAACAAGCAATGAAAGTGTGAGCTCCTGTTTTCGTTCTAAAGTATATTTTCTTTGTTTCTAACTGCTATTTTTTAAACTGTGAATGTCTTTCTTCTATGTGTCTTTTAATTATTGTTTTGCTTTGAAAACAAGACACAACTTGGCTCTTTGTATAACAAAATTAAGAACATCAGGATTCTGCTGAATTAGTGAAAACAGTTTGGATACATTGAAACCTTTTATAACTTTTTTACTGTAATATGTATTGAGGTTGATAGGGACAGTAGCCATATACTATTTTTGCCAGTACTGCTCTGAAACAAAGAATGCTTTGGACTGGAACTTACAGATTCAGAATGTGTAAGTATGTTTCCAATCTAAGGGTTAAGAAAAGAGGAGCAATCATTCAAGTTATTATTTAATGATGGACTGAAACTTGCATTTGAGAAATTACTTCATAACTTATCCCAAGTAAAATGAAAAGACAAATACCTTTACCTGGAAGAAAAAAAATAGTAATATTGTTCTCAGCCATCTGCTTAAGAAAATTTGGTATAAACTGACATAAATTGGCTATTGAAGCAGAGGTACCACTACAACTGTGACTGATTCTATTAAGTCTTGTCCCACTTTGTGCTGCAAAACAACCTCATCTTCTTTTTAGAATGGTTGGACACAGCCCTGTAAGTGGTTGTAGATTTCTTTGGCAGAGTCTGTAAATGTTTCAGATGTGTTTGTCAGGCCATACACCAGCTACACTTTAACATTAGCCAAAAATAGTGACACTTCATCATTTCTGAACTAACGTAAGAGAACTATTCAAACTTGGACACCTACCTATGCATTCCAATCTACAAGACAGGAAGAACATTGGAGTGGGGCCACCATTTGGCAGATACATATCATAAATTAGCTACCTTCCCAAGGCTTTTCACTGAACCAGCAGTGCAGCTAAATAGATGTCACCAAGCTCACATTGTGAGGGAATGTAGTAAAAAAAAATCATTAATACAAACCTTATTCAGCAGTCACTAATTCTTTGGAAGATAAACTGAGCAGGATATAAAAGTATTCTCATCTGTATGTTTCAGGTTAAATCAAAGCATCAAGGTAAGGAGCTGTTATTGAAAGCTGCTAAGTCAGGACCCTGAGTGAAGTGCAAAAGCCTGACAACCTTTTCCCACCTGCCCAGGAACCTGTGCTTAGGGCAGGACTGTCACCTGGGATCAGATGCTGTGAATAGACCAGTGAGAGAGAGCCTCACTGGGGGCTTGTTGTCTGTGCTTGAGAATTATGTTTCCATTCAGGTGTGAGGTTGTAGGAGTGCCTGTCCCCAGTTCTGTCACCTTTTGTGGCAGATGATCCATATCTATTTTCACTTGGCCACCTGGCTCGACCACAGATACGTTTCATAACTATTTCCTTTTCTAGCAATTCGTGGACATCCAGCTAATCCTGGTTACCATTGCCAAACCGGCTTTGCTGTTTCGCCTCAAGCATTGTTGAGAGCCCGTTCCCGCTAGCCTTGCTGTCACACTGTGTGCCTGGTTGGAGTTCTGTGAGTGCCTCACCAGCTCCAGGCCACCAGCTGCTGTGGTGTGAAGGCAGCAGTGACTTCAGCCCTTAGGCTGTGATAGGAGCCACCAGCCGGCACGTTTCACATTTTTGTTCCTTAGAGAACTTCAAGGAATTTGGATACTTGTAATTCAAATGGAAGAAAACAGGATGCAAACGAACCCTTTTTTCAGTAATTAAAACAAGAAGACCCATTTATTTTGGTGGGAAAGACTGTAGCCAGTTGTAAATATCATTGTAAATGTTTTTGGAAAGAAGGGCTTACTTCTGCAAGCCACTCCAGGTCCTTAAGACCTTTAAGCTTTCCATCTGTCATCCAAAATAAAACATTGATGGTTATAATTCAACAAAGTGCGTTAAAAAAAAAAGTTAATGCTGAAGTCATTGACATACTTGGTTAGTGTTTTGTAATTAAGTTTTTTCCCCCTTTACAACCATTAAAGCACTTTGTGGACTAAGCTACTGTGCCACTCCTATCAGAAAAAGGTAGGAAACAATTTAGCATATTTCAATCACTATTTTCACCCCAACTTATATTAATGGCATATTGAAGATTTCCACTGTTCAAAAGAGTGAACTGATGTTACTCATTGAGGTTTTAACTTTAAGTGTTTTCATATTTTTGGTTTCCATCATGTATTTGACATAAATCAAACATAACTAATTAGTACTGAAATACAACTTTCCATTTATCACATTTTTGCAGATAGATTTTTAAAACATTTATTCTAATTACTTGTTTATTATGATATGCTGCTTCAAATTAAAATGTTGACTTGTTTTAATAAGTATTCTGAAATCTATTCATACATCCTGCATGTAAAAGGCCTAACAAGAATCCTGCTAGTTCCATAACATAGTGGTATTGCTGTAAATATCTCAAAATGATTATGCTTTCACCATTTTATACAAAGATGTGCAAGGCTAATACTTATTCCTCAATTTCAATATCTTTTTGGAACCACTATTCTGAGAAGTAGATAATGTTGGAAAGAAGGCGAATTATTAATGCAGAGCAGCATAGTCATCAACAGTCTGCAAGATACACTTTAAAAACCGTGCTTTTACAAACATGGCACAGACTCTGCTGTAGCACTGTTTGCTCTAAAAGCTGCAGGTATATTTTAGAAAACACTGATGAAGCCATTACTTCTTCATCCATTTGTTCATAGTATGTATCATTATTCAAGAAATTTAAGAACCGTAATGATGGAAAATCACACAGAAAGAAAAGGAACATGGACTTTGTCAGAAACAAGGGCTACATTTTTATTCAAGAGGCCCATAATGATGGAAAATCACAATGAAAGGCAGAGGCAAAACAGGGATCCCATAAAGGACCGATGCACTACAGTCGCACAAGTAGTAGAACCGTCATAGTGAGTGGATAAAAATAAAGAAAACAAAATTAACTAGAGAAGAGCTGGACTCAGGGATGAAGCAGAAAACAGAAACAAATCACAGTAAATGCTGAAGATTAATTTCAAAGAATCTGCTGAGAACGAGTGTGGAGACAAGTTTCATCAATATTAATGAAGCTGAAATAGAACTCCAAACGACCATGAGTAAAAGAAAATGCTTTGCGTGCCATTTTATAAATAGGTTGGAGATTAGATCATAAGACCTTCCCAAAAATGAACAGAACATACAAAAGATATTATGGGAAAAATGATAAACAATCACAACATAATTAATATTTCTGTAGCTCTTTTTAAAGAGTTATCAGCACCCACTTTTATTGTAAAAGAATGGTTCATAGACGAGATATTCAAGAAAGTAAGAGGAGAAGAGTATTTTCTCATGTCCAGTGTTCTACGAATATCTTAAAGGGATCTTGCCTAACTTCAGGTACCAGTCTGACTCTTTTGTTTTTAAGCAGTTTAAAAGACTTAGACATCTGAAATCCTTAGTAATATGTTTGACTCTAAATTCATGTAATGTGTAAGGAAATAATATTGCCCACCTTGAAGTGAAAAAAAGAATAAGTGTTATCTATAAGTTGACAGTCAGAGCCCTGTGCAGTCAGGAAACAAACTTATCTTCCCAAACTACTGAAGCTACCCGCTTATATTAGACACCCATGACTACAGGCTATGGAGCTTTCAGAGATTCTCATATTCTTGAGATTAAAATTTTTGCCTCACCAACTGTAGTCACTTCTTGTCAGATAGCCTGTGGTTAGAAACAAGGGATCACACTTTAAGACTCTGATTTCTAAAAAGACCAACACAAATGTGTAATTTCTCAGATAATGTTGTCAGGAGTCCTGTAAATTGTGACTGGCATGTCAAAAGATCTCCCTTACTGAGAAAGCAGAACAAGTGAATACCTTGTCCAATAAAGATTGCCGCTCTCTGTGAATGTTGATTGCGACAGGCAAAATTTCTGTGTCACAAAGAGAGAGATACAATCAATCTCTTACATAAAAAATTAAACTGTTAAAGTTTTTTTCATTTACCGTGAGAGTGGCTGCATGTCTGTCTTCTCATGGCAGGTCACTGATGGTATTTCAGTGCCTCCCCACAGCTGGTCAGCAGTAGCTCTTCTCCACTCGAGTGTTCTCAATGTGCTTGCTGCAAATGCACTAACCTTTCTTTTACATTGTAGGAAAGATGTGATCATCTAATTAAAGCTGTTGAGAGGAATAAAAATACTTTGTAATCCAAAGCTTTGGTTTAAAAGGGATACTGGAATATAAAATATTGGCATAAGTGTATAAAAAGATGTAAATTAAGTCTGGCAGAAAAGTAGCTATTTGCAGTAGGCCATGCTCTTGTGTTTTTTCAGTGGGGCAGGAATTTTACATAGTGGCAACCAGTAATTAAACTCTGTTAGTAAAATCTGTATCTAAGCATTCGTGCTGTAAGTCAAACTTTGGTTGTAGCCACAAAAATACCACGATTGTGAGGCAACAGATTTTCTATAATCATGTTTTATTTCTTAATGGTCACAGTAACCTTTAGTACTTGATAAGTAACCTCTTAGTGCTTGGTAGTAGAATTTCATTGTGTTTCCAGAATTCCTCCACAGAGCATGCCCTGTTCTGTCCTGCTGTGTGCATCCTCTGGCCCAGCACTTAGCAAGACAGGACAGTGATCTCTTCCTGTTACTGACAGGAATGTAATTCTCCTCTAGGAAAACAGGGCACGGGCCACAATGGGAAGCTGGAAGCTAAACGTGGTTTTGTATCAGCTGCATTGACACCTGGACAGTTGTTGCCAGATGATGGTGAGTCCAAGACAACTGTAACTGAGGACTGTCAGGGTCTTTGCAGTTGCTGTGGGCTCACAGTTTATGTTGGCACCACCACCAATGTGCACATATACAAGTTGTTTCCTGTGTTACCATATGGCAAATCCCGCATTTACTGATGACAGTACTGCACAGTTGAGAAGAAAAGGTTAGGAGCAATTTTGTAAGTAAATAATGGGGAAAACACTGGTGTTGAGTGAAGCTTTGCTGAGCTTCTAAGCTTTTCTGAATAAAGACTTAGGAAGTTAAAGTAGCTAAGAGGCCCTCTCCTGAATGCCAAAGTGAGGAATGGTGACTTTTTCTTATAAATAAGAACACTACCATGAAATTAAAAAATGTATATGTGATCCAAGTTTTAAATTGATTTTTATTGGGTTTTTATGGTATAGTAGCTGAGTTATGAGGAAAAAATGATTGGATTCTTAATATAACCACAAGAATGCAGTATCAGAAGTATGTCATTAGTATTTATGTGTAAACTGAAGCACTCTACAGAATAAATCTCCATTGTATTTACAGAGGTCACAGTAATCCTAAAGTATTACAGAAACTGTCATCCCAGCTTCTCCAGGGGTATGGTGCTACCTCAGTGTTTCTGAATTGGACTGAAGTATAAACCCATCTGTTCATCCTAAACAACATCCCTTCATGAGGCGAAACCAGTTGATTGCTGTTGTAAACTCCTAAATTTTTCCTGTGCAATCCCATCTTGAGGGTGTAGTCTGTATCCCTGTTACAAGCTCTCTACACACGCAGGTGTGATGTGCTTTGAGGCTTTAATGAATAAGGAACATGTCACAGCCCTTTCTGTGAACTGCACCAGGCTCCCTCATCCAGCAACACGTTTTTTTATGAGAACTCTGGGTGATCTAGGAAAGGTTGCAGACTTTTCAGAGTGTAAAGAATTCTTCACTATTTTGCAAGTGGTGTCCTAACTATTTACCATGATTAGCTCTTTTTCTCACCTGCTAGAAATGTAGATGAATATTATTAATTGGTTTTGTCTGAACTCTTTTTGTAATACCAAACATTGCAATTTGAAGTTATAAAGTAAAATAAATATAGATAAATTTAAAAACATTTCCAGAATTGCTGCATGATGTCCTTCAATATTTTGTTTGTTTTTTGTTTTATTATAATTTTGCAAATATGTAGTGTATAATATATATCATTATCACTACTTATGTAGTATATTAGCTAGCACATCTTGTTCTTCCATCAAAATAGAATATATCTGATCAGGCTAGAATATAACTGCTCAATCTGCATTAGGCCCAAAAGGAAGTTTGTGGCTTTTTTCCTGACATTATGTTTATGAGTTCAGTTATCCAGATCTCCCAATGCATTTTTCTACTGTGCTCAATATATGAAGTCATTGTATCTATCCTAAAAATGTTACATCACAAACATTTTTGTGCCCTAGAAAAGAGAGATGAAATGTCTGAAAGCTAGCAAGAGTCTACTATTTGTGCAGTTAAATGCCTGTGTAAGCAGTTAAAAATCTGGACTGAATGCCAAATATTATTTTAGCTTTCTATGGTATAATTTCAAACTTGCACCTCACAGAAAATGTAGAAGTTAGAAACAGTTATGGAAAAGTAAGTTTATTTTCCCTAAGGTTTCTTTCTTGCAGGTATCTCCCAGGCTGCTGAACATGCCCAAAGATCGTGGAAAACCAATTTGAGAAGTCCTTCTCTGGGTTTATTCCTAGTCAGCATTCTTGTAGTGTGTGCTGTGGCTTTTGGTGGGGTTTTTTTTTGGTGGTTTTTGTTTGTTATTTGAAGAAGTATACAGGTATAGCCCAGATTCAGAGACAGAAGTCTCCTACTTGTGAATTAGAGGATCTTCTTCCTTGTTCAGTAATACCTTTCAAGGCACAAGAAGTATTTAATACTTACATTCCTTTCTCATACTTATTTGTTCAACTATCAAGCATCTTGATTAATCCACAATTCAGTGCTACCACCCACAACACTAAATAAAATGAAATCTAAACATTTTCCTTAGACTACTACCATTTATTTTAACAGTCCTTTCATGTCTGGTGGCTAAATTTGTAGAAAAAAAGGTCATGCTAGAATGGTCCTAACTGCTTGGAAGCCTAGAAAAAGCCTAGTATTGCTCACCTCATGGCTAGTCCCAATTTAAGTTTTTTTTTCCTCTATTTTTATTTGTATTAATCATAAAAATATTTTTATTTTATATTGGTGCTCTTATTTTGCTGAGCTACTGAAATGTTCAAGGTAGACCTGTCACTTTTGAACTAAAATTTCTCTAATTCACAGGTAGTTTCTCCTACTATAGAACCTATCTCTTCTTGGCTTTCTCTCTCTTCCTATGAGTGGATCTCTTTTGCTATTCTCACTATGAACATCTCAGTCTGCATTTTGCCTGTTAGTGACATTGTCTATGTTAAAGTTACGAAATTCTGTTGATATTTCCAGACTCATGATCTAGAAATATTAATGATATGTGGCAGATCAGACTGTTCCACACTATATGCTTCTAGATTATGACAAAGTCTAGGGTATTGCAGGAAGAGGTCAGAGATGCTTTATGCCACAATAGCAATCATGACCAATTTTGGGGCAGCGCTAACATCACTAACAACCTGTCTTAAAATGAGGACAGTTATCAGAATATAAAAGCCTGAAAATGAGTAATTATAAAATGCAAAATATAGTATGAATGGAAGTGTATAAAGAATGGAATAAGGTTAGATTCTCTACAAAGCTGGTTGAATCCACGGATAAAAGAACAAACACTACTGAACCCTACCAAACTTAATGTTTAAAAATACTGTATTCAAGTACAGTTCAGCTGGGTGATGACTACCTTTAAACTTCAGAGAACTCAATGAACATCATTTAGTATAGACTGTGCCCTTGAGTAGTGATTCTTTTTAGCACTTGAGTATATTTATTACCGGGAGTCATCCAGCTCCCTCCAAGTGGCAGGGACCCAGACAATTCAGAGCAGTGGTTTGCAAAAGCAGCTGTGCTCTTCTCGCCCCCTGGGTTGCTCTGAACATTGCCTGGTCACAGCAAGGATCAGGGGCTCTGCCTTTATTCTTTCAGTTCTACAAAACCACTTATTTTTGCAGTTAACTGTGACTTTGCTGTAAATATATGTTCTGAGCAGCACAAAAAGCAAACAGTATGTTGGTGGCAGGAACAACAAAGTGTTTGTTTTATTATTGTCCCTTAAACATTGTTTTTAATCAGTCGGAGTTGCTCCAGGGCTGTTTGGCTTCTGGACATGTTCCAGCTGTACAATAAACTGTATTTGTGCAACGCTTCAGTGTGGAGAGTTGACATTGAGATGATTGCTCTCCAGATTTTTTTTTCATTAAGCTTATAAAACACATTTTGAATGTAATATCGTCAAGATTATTATGGTTGAAACTAGGTATGCCAGTTTAAAATGAGGTTTTCGCCATTACGACAGATTTGGATAGAAACACTTGGCCAAGTAAGGCAAACCTTGACTTTAAAAGCGACTTGAAAGCAAAAGCATGTAAGATGAAGTGTTACATTGCCAAGAGTTGATTTCTACCTGAAGGAATCAAATGCTTTGAAGTCCTGTATCTGTATTTAGTGAAGTGGCCATACTAACAGTAAATTCCATATAGCGATTATGGGGCTGGAGGAGGGGTGGGCATTATTTCAGTATGTTGTATGAAGAACATAAATTAAAAACTTTTATTCAAACTTGCAAATTTTTGCACACATAGCATTCATGCTGGTGCTATATGTAGTCACACTGAAGTACAGCAAGAAAAGTTGTCAGGAGCTTCATTTCTTTTTCTCTTCCAGAATTCATCTGTTTTCCCCAGTGGCTAAAATCAGAATTCTACCTATTGTAGGCTTTAGTATTTGTACTTCAAGAATCATCCTGCTTATGAACTGGTAAGCACAAACAGACTTGATTGGCTGCTAGATAAATACCAACTTTCCAGTCACAAACAAGTATTCAGCAGTGTTAAGTATTTTTATCTTAAGAAGTCGAAAAGTTTGTCTTCTGAGAGCTATCTTGCCTAGATTGGACAGCAAGATTTCAGGTTGGTGTAAAAATTTAATGAGCAAAGAAGCTCCTCCAAAGTAGTTTTTCAGAAAGTTAGTGGTCTTATAAGAAGCTAGGCAAATCCATCCCTTACTGTTGCTGTGAAATAGCCCTGCATGTCACTATTCTCAGGACAAATATGTCTTATTGTTGCAAAAATCTCCTGTCACCGAAAAAAAGACATTTTTTATGTATAGTACCAAATAAGGCTTAGTAAGTGTCCTTTTTAAAAAAAAAATTAAAAAATGTTCAAGATGATATTCTTTTTATTGTGATAGCAATAATATATAATCTTACGATACTCTCACCTTCACTCCTTCACTCTGGTGTTTTTCAAGTTTTGGGAATTTTATCTTATGGACTTAAAATAGGACATGCTGTAAGAACAGTTTTTACTGCCTTCTCTCCTTCAATTTTCTTAGCAGGCAACACTTGATGGTGCCTGTCTAATGGTTCAGAGAAGCAGAGCCTGAGTTAAAGAAAACGTCTGGTCTGACTTCTGTAACATTCCACGATTCGTTTTTTATAGATTCTAAATGTTTCATCTTATTGAAATCTCCACTGTATTCCTATTTTATTAATTTGCCACGTAAAGTGTTATAAATAAATTCCAATGTGTTTACAATAGTCTCCTCTTGACCACACATGTCTTTATCTAGATAAGGAACAACAAAAACCTAGTGGTGTTCCCAACCCCCAGTGCTCCCTTGAATCCCAAAAGCATATGGGTGCCCCGGGCACTTCTCCGGGCGCTGGGTATTTCACCTCTCCTGCGCTTCCCGCTCGGGTGCAGGATTGTTGGGTTGGGAAACAAGACGAGGACATCAGTCTGGAGTCTCTTCTGTCAGGCTGCCTGTGACAGAACGTGAGCACACTCTTAACCTGCGTCAGGGGAGGGTTAGGAGGGATGTTAGGAAAAACTTATTTACACAGAGCGTGATTTCCCACTGGAATGGGCTGCTCTGGGAGGTGGTGGAGTCACCGTCCCTGGATGTGTTTAAGAGGTTGGATGATGAACTTAGTGACGTGATTTAATGATGGGATGGTATTGGGTAACAGCTTGGGGATAGGTCAGGTAATAGGTAACACGTTGGACTTGATGATCTCTACGGTCTTTTCCAACCTTGTTAATTCTGCGAGAAGAGGAGGCTCAGGGGAGGCCTCATCACCCTTTACAACTCCCTGGAAGGAGGTTGTAGCCAGGTGGGGTCGGTCACTGGTTGCCTGGGAGAGGAAACAGGGATACAGGACGTAGTCTTGAGCTGCGCCAGAAGAGGTTTGGGTCGGACATTAGGAGGAATTTCTTCACAGAAAGGGAGATTAGACATTGGAGTGGGCTGCCCAGGGCGGTGGTGGGGCCGTGTTTCAGGAGTGCCTCGGTCTAGCTGACAAGGCGGTGCTCGGCCATTGGTTGGACTCCAGGAGCTGAGAGGTCTTTTCCAACCCAACTGGTGCCGCCATTCGCGCCCACGTTCCCCTCCCGCTCGGCGCGGCTCCGGCGGTGGCGGTGGCGGTGGCGGCGCGGGGCCCTCGCTCC
>VXBA01005657.1:22338-114838 GCA_013399895.1 Serilophus lunatus
TGCTCCCGGGGGGGCGGTGAGAAACAGGCGGCGAGAGGCGGGGGGCACAAGTCCGGACAAGGTAATAGTCAAGGATTCAAAAAATGGAGGAGCCTTAGCAGTCGCCGAGTTTTAGAAAACGCTGTGTCCTTTGCCTTTCCTCGCTCTCACTGTTGCGTGTGTTTAAAGTACGCTTTCGTGCAAATACGTAGGCAGATGTGCACACAAATTCTTTTTGTATTTTGGGATGACGTGCAGAGGGAGGGAGTTAATTATTCCATAAGTGTCATAAGTAGTGAAGAAGACTTCCATTCTTGCAACTTATTTAGAGTTTGTAATGAAACAAATTGTATAAGTCACCGTTGGGGAGAGATGATGCAAGGGGAAATGTTAATTTCTGTCATGCTTCTCATCCGTAGTTGTTGTAGCTCCTCAGAGGAGCTGTACTTGGAAAAGAGGGTGGAAAAGAGGGTGGATTGGTTACGTGGAGAATATAACTGTGTAACCTGTTGGTATTAATTTGTGTATCATATTTACTAAGAGTAGTTCTCAGCATTCTCACACCTTAATTCTTTAACAATTTAGAGGAAAAGCCTTTGTGCATGTCTCAAAGATGTAAGCATTGCTTTCCTGTCTTTTTATTATCATTTGTTTTATTTTTCAGGGTGTAAGAAAGATGCGCTCCATTAAAGAAATAATTAGCTGTAACATTGTATGACTTGTCAATAGGGATAAATGACATTTGTGGTTATATTTTGGTGTAACTTTCAAAGAAAATTTTTAGTGACTTTTGAGCATGTTTGCCTTACTCGGGGCAGCTCTCAGCTTCCCCCCTCCCCAGTGGCTTAGAAGTTAACTGAAACAAAAAAACCAACCAAACAAAAAATGCAACAACCTGAATATTTATGGTAGAAGATTCAGGAGTTGATAAAGAACTTTCTCTTGGCAATAACTCAAGAATTTATCTCTTTTGGTATAATAAATGCAGCTAACAAAGTAACCTGCTACTCGGTTTAAGGGAAAATGTTACCTTTTTTTCCCTGATAGAGCACTTGTAGGCTTTTTCTCTTGGTATTGGACAAGGATGAAAAAGGTTTGGTAAGGCAGAACTGTATATGCACAAAAGATTACTTGTAATTGATTAGCTGATATGTTTTGATTTCTGTGCTCCTTTTTTCTTTGGATTGTTGTTTTTTATAGCTTGTGTACTGAAATTGTGTTAGTATGTAAATAAATCTGAAGAAACAGTACACTTGTGGAAAGAGCTGGTGAAAAACTAGTTAGTTTTCACTGCCTAGTGAAAAACTTGTGGAAAATTAGTTGAAAGAGAAGCTTCAAGCATCCTTATGGATGTCTCGCTTTGTACTTGAGAAAAATGAGAAATAGCCAGTAGGGCTGTGCATTGCTTTTGGCTTACTTTTTTTTGCTAACTGACGTGTGCAATATATTTGCTTAGGGGAATTTTGAAGGGTAGGTAAGAGAGGTAAACATCAGTGGGTGCCAGTGGAGTGCTCCAGATATATATGTAGCAGTGTCTTCTGTTAGAGGCTGGGGAGTGGTCACTGTTGCTAAAGGAAAGCTCGGTATTGCTTCCAGGTTGGAAAAAGATGTGGTTTTATCCAGTCCTTGTAGATGCTTCTAAATTGAACTTCTTCAAGAAATAACCTTGTTAATTCTGTGTGTACTTCTGTGTGTGTAATGTATGTATTTTGTTTATAGGAAATCCACATTTTTCAATGTGTTGACAAAGAGTCAAGCGGCAGCAGAGAATTTTCCTTTCTGTACTATTGATCCAAACGAGAGTCGAGTACCTGTGCCAGATGACAGATTTGACTTCCTATGCCAGTACCACAAACCTCCAAGGTAACAAAAAATTCTTACAGTTTTCTTAAGCAGCCGAGGTAGTATTACTGAACCAGAAGTTTTCATAAAAGCTTAATGCAATTGTAATATCTTCAAATTTTTCCTGACATCTGTTCTAGAATGTGAAATTCTTTGTGTACCTGGATGATACCTTTCCTGTGCCTGCAGCATGACTTTGGTTGTGTGAGAATGATTAATGTAGGACCTGCGTAACACCATTTGGTGCTTGGTGTTCCTGTCTTTGAAGCTGGTTGCTCCCAGGTGACTTGGAGGACCTTCTGAAGAGTTTTGGAAGATAAACAGTAGTGGATGTACCTAATGTGTCATAAGGTTGCTCAGTGCTGAGATTTCCACCCTGTATTTTGTATCATTCAGAATATTGTATATGCTGTAGGTAGTCAATACCTTGGAACATCCCTGCACCCTCAGTCATTTGGCAGTAAACTTTTGGGGCAGCTTTTTTTGCCTTTGCTTTGCTCTTTTAATAAGCTCTGTGACTTGTTACTTGGTGTATTCAGGGGTATTCCTGCACTACATCTCTTCTGATTGTTTCATTATTTCAGGAGTGTATTAAGTTTGTCTCATCAATGGCTTCTCCTGTTGACTGTTTCTGTAATGAGCTCTGTGTTCAGTGTGGGAACAATTTTGTTTTTTTCTTGAATAACAAAATTTAAGGTGCTTTCAGAAAACATACTTAAATAAGGACTTGAGCCTCATTCAGTTTGCAGTTACTTGCATAAAGTGAGTGTACATAAACTGTAGGGCAAACTAGCATGTGTATCTGCTTTGGTTCAACACTTGGGCCTCAGTTTTAGAGCCAGATCACACCTACAATTAAAAAAGGATTGATTAGTCACTAATCAAAAATCCATTTGCTGACTTAATTTTCAGGTCCAAACAAGCTGCTTCCGTCTAATTATTGTGCACTTTTTAAATGCTGTTAACGCCAAGCTGTTTGTTTGGGTGGATAGTTATAACGTTACCTTGTTCTTCCTGTTCAAGAAAGGATACTTGTTACTTCAGAGGTCGTGGAAAGCAAAACTGCTGAATTAGAGACAAAACTTTCCAGCTGTTGATTGGGCAGAGATAATGGTGTAGTCTTTCAGTTTTGTTGACAAATTTCTTCTGAATTGTAGTATTGCTTTGACCACTTCAATAATCTCTTTTTTTCTCACTTAACTATGAATGACTACTTCTCTTTGTCACTTCAACTATTCATTCAGAATGACCTGTCTTTGACCATCTATCCTGACAAGGATTGCTAAGATTGTAAATATCTGTATGTGTGTTCTCAGACTTGCAAATTCCCTCATTCTTTTCCCCCCTCTCTCATCAGTCCTAAATATCGATGAAAATAGTATATTTGCTGAATCTATATTAATTTGATACTGAGCTGGATAATCAGCTTCCATTTGAATACTCTTTTGACCTTTTAAAGACAATATTTGTTACTTATATTTAACGGATGTGAGCATCAGTGGATAGTTGGACCTCCTGAGTTCACTTATGCTGCTTATGTAATTTTAATATTTCACTGTAACAGTAATAAAGTAATGATAATTAGTGATAATTCAGTGGCACAGTAGCTAGAGTTAAATCACTGGGCTGTTTGTGCTTGTCTGCCTGAGACTAACTGAGGAAAAGAAGGCTATAGTCACAAAGTTATGCTACTGAATTGTAATTTAAATATCTTAATTTCTCTGTATAGTCTTGATTTTGTTCTTCATCTTTATGTAATATCTTGTATGTTAATTTTGTACTTGTTTGGATTAGTAGATGTAATCCATCTGTGCATGCAGAATGTTTTATAAACAGTGAATTCTCTTTAAATTAGACTCTTGTCTGGCGTCAAGATTTTGTCTTTCAAAATCTAAAGCATTCAGGTTTTTATTTCTCCTGTTACACTTAGTCTTCACAAAACTGCAGATATTGTTGGGAGGTGGCGAAAAACAAAGGGATAACTTTGTCTTAATTCCAATGGTGTGTGACAGGCCCAAGTGGTCTTGCACTGGTGCCTGCTGTGAGCCAGGGGAGGGAAGAGCTGGCAGCTGCTGCGTGTCACACTGAACTGGAACTGCCGCTTCTGCAGCCAGACTCACTGTTGCCAAGGATTGCGCTGCTATGAGTTTGTGGCCGTTCTGCCCTTGGAGGAAGAGTTAAACTCTTCAGGTACTATCTGTTGCTTGAAGATCCATTCCTCTCTCTGAAAGAAGAGAGGGTCAGCTTGGTTGGTACTGATGGTGCTGCTTGCTGGCCCATCCTGAAAGCTGACTGGTTTGACTTAAATGGAAATGTGTTTGTGAATGAGGGCACATAGACAACCATTTAGAAGCTGTTATGCACAGATAAGTCAGTACTTAATAGATGAAGGTACACTGCCAGAACTTGTAACCTGTGCTTTTTTAATTTCTGCAGCAGTGGGATGTATGTGACTGTTGACGATAAATAATTTCAGGGATGTAGGCTGTGTGCAGAAGATGGGCTCCAGGAACTTCCAGTAAAAACTGCTAAACTGCTGTGTTGTTGCCAAATGATATAGATGAGCAAATTTCTTTGAGTTTGAATGTTACCTATTGCTTGCTTTTTTGTGTGAATGAAATTGCGGATACTAAAAAAAAAAAGGAAAACTTAATATGTTAAAACCAATTCTGAATGGTTGTTGTTTTAAGGTCTTTGTTTATGTTGTGTTACTAACGTAATGCATGTATTTGAAGTATTTATTTGTTTGTGCTCTATTTAATGCAATGTTCGGTGAAAACTTGTATTCGTTGTGCCCACCTGTAGCTCATTCAGAAAGCAGACTGTTGGCTTTGCATTTTATTGTCCTCCTACCTCTATTTCCTCAACACAGGTACTTTCAGGTCAGATTTGGCAGACTAATGATTGGATTAGTTCCACTTTAGTAGTTGGAAAGAGAGTCTTTTTTTTTTTTTTAGACTGATTCACTTAGTTGGGAACTAACGCAGAAAGGTTTATTTCCCCACCACAACTAATTATGAATCCTAAGTAGGTCGCAGAGGATGAGGTTTGTTAGTTCTAAAATGAAATGTTTTTCATCTCAACAGGTAGCTCCTGCCATGAAAATTGTGGCATGAAAACCAGAAACACTTGATTTGTTATCTGCAGTTAATATTTTACGTGACACTGTGCGTTTAGAACTGATGGGTTTCTCACACAAGAAAAGAACTGTGTGTGTAGCTTATCTAAAGAAATTTTATTAGCTTTATTAAAGCTTTTGTTAATTTCTTGCATTTTTTGTTCTAAGGTACATTAAGATGCTGCTTAATCACCTTAAAAACATTTTTTAGTGTAAGTATGTTAAACTCAAGTAACTTGAAAAAGTGATTTGTGTCATAACTCACAAATATCTTGAAAGCCTCTGATCATATGAACCCTCTGGTTTCAGCCCATGCAGTCCTGCTTACTGCCCCTGCTCAGCTGTTGTGTGCTGTGCTGGTCAGGAGATGTGCCTCAGGGTGACATTTGAGTCAAGCCTCAAAATGATTTGGACTGAAGGGATGAAGGAAACTGTGATTTTTATTTTATTTTATTTTATTTTATTTATTTTATTAATTTTGTGCCCCAGGTAATCTCCTCACTGCAATTATTTGCATTCTTCACTAAAACAAGTGCTCAGGAAGAAGCACTGTATGTCTAAGCTAAGTAACCTCCAGCCTGACTGTAAATAGTTGCAACTGAAGGATTGTATTGGCTGACAGTAACCAACTTGTGTGTAACTCAGTGTATTGGCATCTGTAAGAGAGTGCCATTTTTGACAGAAAATGACTGGAAATTGGCAAGTATATCCTGTTGTCAGTGATTTTCCTTTGGTGTTGCTGAATTTGCTTGCTCTTTGGTTGGTTCTGAGCCTGTGTAAATGAGTTGGGCTGTGATGCTTGTTCTAGCACTGCAGGTTTGGCAGCAGTGAATGAAAGGCCTTTAGTGGTGACTTGAGCCATCCTTTCTGCCTGATGGGAGAAGGTGAGATTTCATCAGTTGTATTTTGTTCGTGTAATAATTTACTAAATAGTTGGAGAATGCAGGTGTTCGGTATGTACAGGACATGGAGTATGTGTTGTAATCCACATTTAATCTCTTAACTTTTTTATAAGCACAATTTAATTAGCAGATTTTTCACTTCTGGTTCATGTGCCATTAGGTTCAAGACTTGTTTGTCAGTACCAGGGATAAAATGCTATTAATGAAATCATTCTTGCATAGAAATGACCAGGGTTCATCTGCAGTACCTAGTTCTTGAGAAACAGATTCCTTTAATTGCCTGGTGAAGGATTTTGCTTGCATTGGTCAAAACTGCTTGCAAGATTGATTTCAGAAGCTGTAATAGGGAATACAGCCTCCTGGAAAAGAGAGGGGTTATGAACTGTTCTTTTCTGTTTGGAAATGAGCCAAAGATAAGTGAGGACAGACAGTTGATTGGCTCCCTAAGAGGTGGTCACAATATGTGTGTTCTCCTTCTGTGTTGCTACTTACTTTAGGTCATTTGTGAACTCTTAATGGGTGACTTCTACTTAAGTTGTATGAATTTCCAGGAAAGAAGAATAATGAATTTTGGGGGAAAAAAAAAGAAAAAAAAGTACAACAAATTACAGGTAACATATGTGTGCATTTTAGAAGCACAAAAGGTAACTGGTTGCATTGTACCATTCAGAACTGCTGCAGTGAGCAAACAGGACAGGTAAGGGAACTCTTGCCTTTTTAAATAACTGGTTTGGACTGAAGTTTGAAATGAAATTTGAAACAAAGTTGATGAGAAACTGGCCTCATCCCTTGTAAAATGTGTAACCCTATGGATGCATAAGCCTCTTAGTCCTGAATAAATATTCTAACCACTCAGCTACAAAACTGTACTTTATCTGGCCCAGTGAGTCTTGTGCTCTTTACTGCACAGTTGCTCCTGCGGTGAAGGTAGTATACTGACACAAACCCACTGTTGCTAAGTGAGGTAAAAAATCCTTGCTGAGGGATTATACCTGTGATTAAAATATAGAGGTGCTTCTGGATTCTATAGTCTGTTTTGTTCTAAATTCCAGTGACAAGCTTTGTGATAGTTTGGTGTTACACTGGTTTGTACCAATGATGACTCTATGCCACCTGTTCGTGATCATTTGAGGCTCAGTGACATTATGCTAATGCTGACTAACGAATCTTAAGAAATGGAAAATAATTTGTTTAGAGGAGGAGAAAAAAATAGAACAATTCAGTTAAGTCTTCAATAAACCATATTGGACATCTGTGGTACTTTCCCACCGTTCTGTTCAATGTTTTCTGTTTATTTAGTTTCATGAAGTTTACTCTTTGTTCTTCGGAGTACAGCAAGTGCGACTGGCTTGTGCCTTTGTCTCCTTTTTTTTCTGTGTGCATCTCTCTATGATGGAACAGAGATTTAGACCTAGGAATGGGGCTAGTTTTAATTTGCTTGGAATGCTAGCTTTGTGGTACCCGAAGTGAAGGTGAGAAAACTGTCCTGGAAACCCGGATACTTCAAAGGTCTCTTGGTTGTATTAGTCAACTGTGAAATAAATGTGCAGGGGTTCTCTTTCCATTGTCTAGCAAATGAGGTTAAATCTGGTGATAGAGTGGCTATCTGCATATGAAGGAATCTTTGTAGTGAAAGTGTGAATTGTTCTGATGGCTGGTCAGGAAGTTAATCCTACCAGAAAGGTGAGAGGAGAGCATATTGTGTTTCTGAACACCACCTTTGTTTTTCCTAAAACGGAGTTTAAAATGACAATGGAAAACTGCCTTAAGGAGTGGCATTTTTCTGTCTTGCTTTTGCGTTGGTTAAGCGTCAAAAAGCAAGGAGTTGTCACAATTGTGACTGGGAAGTTGCTGCTGTTTCTTCTGAAGTGTGTTTGCTCTGTGCTTGTGTCGTGTAAAAGGAGTTACTGGGTTAATGCATTAATAGTGACTGGCTTCTGTCTTCAGAATGTGAGTTGCTCTTGGTAGTGCCTTAAATAAGGACTTGTTTGAGTTTATGTACTGGTAGTTAAAAAGAAAAAGATAATTTGCTGAAAAAACCATAGTTGGACAAAAATGAGAAATGTGCAAAAATTGGTTTGCTTCAGAATGTTCTTATGTTCATATTCTTTCTACTGCATTCCACAGCAATAACATGCAGCACATGACATCTGTCTTCCCAAGGATGGGCACTTTTCATGGGCCCAGTGAAGTTTAAAGCTAGAAGTCAACATACTGCATGCCAGAATTTCAGTAGCTTGTAAATATTTGCTTGCATATTTTTTCAAAATCACTCTTCAGGGTATTGTGTTCATGCCTGTTTTCTATGCACATCACAAATGTGAAATGAAACATATAATTAAATTCCTAGTTTATTAGACCTGATAGATTTTGTCCAGATCTTGTATTGTGAAATTATTTTACTTGAAAGAAACAGTATTTATTGGGAAGATTGGAAACAAAACTTGTAGGTCACTACTCTTCCAAAAATAATTGATGTTCTAGACTAAGACAGACTCTAGTGGATCATCTCATCCCAAGTTAGGGAATTAATTTGAAGTGAGGAAGTGTGTCTGCTGATATTAAACCATGTTTTTTGTTATTTTTAGTCAAATGGAAGTTGGATAGTAGCAAGGGAAAAGAAAGATGGGAATGCGTTTTGTTCTATCTAAGCCAGTTGTTCTGAGCAGAGACAGTGATCCATAGATTTCCATAACTACATCTTTTTCTGCCTGGGCCTTAGCTGCCATACCAGGCACAGGGATAAGAAGAATATATTTGTTTTGTGATGCTAGTAGAATTTCCTGCTGTTACAGATTTGACATCAGTCCTGCCATCAAATGTTTCAGTGTTTTTAAAAAATAAATGTGTTTATCAGCAAGTTGTCACACTTGTAAAAATAAAGCTCAGTTTGGGCTGTGGTCAATAAAGGCTTGAGAAGCATAATCCTGCTCAAAGAAGGTTTCAGTATAGGGCTGGTCAGGAGGTTACTGGCCAGGTGATCTCTAGCCCTCATTCCCACCTTAGCGGTTCCTTCTGCCTGTGAGCAGCACTGCCAACGTAGGTCTTTGGAAAAGACTTCTTAAGGTAGGCCACAGAATTTTGAAGATTTGAATCTTGTGTTGAGAGCACTCCCCATAAGACAGAACACTCCCCACTTTGCAGATTGGCACTGGACACTCACGCAGACTTCAGAGTCACATCCTTCTCATTGGTGGTGTTTTCCATTATGCTCAGTAAAATAGTGAGCTGTTGTATTAATCTTAGCACAGAGCTAATGAAATATGATAGTGATAAAGTGTTTGATGGAAATGAACTAGTGTTCCAGCTACTTATTTTGAAGCCATCAGGCTGGAGATCTTGTTCATTGTGCAGTTTCTGGTCTCTGGCAAGAGAGGGATTTGCAGCATTTCAGTATTGTTCTCTCTGCCAGACATCATTTGCATCGACCCTATGAAGGTGCTTTCAGTCAACACCTTATGACAGAGTTTTAGTGATGCTACTGGAATTTCCTGCTGTTACAGGGTTTTAGTGGTTTTTGTTGTTTTTTTTCTGACTCAACTGGATTTTAAGAAGTAATTTGTTTTAGTGTATACATGGAAATATTAATGCTTGTTAAGGTATTTTGTTGTTTTAAAACAACTTGAGAATTTGCAGAGGATAACAGGTTTGTAGTTTATCAATTTCTGTATTCACTCTCCGTAACTTTGAAAGCTTTTTTCCATTTTTTTGTCAGTTAATTTGAACTTCATCACTATTGTGTTGTTGCTGTTTAAAATGTCTTGTGGACAGTCTGCCTAACCCTTCATTGCAGCTGTTCACATTATAATGCCAGCTTCATCTTAACTTGTTTTCTGCTTTCTTTGAAATTGTTTACATAGTCCTGATCACTGCTAGTTTCAGTCACCACTGTATTAAAAAATGCCCTTGTCTTCTGAGGAAGTTGCATGACTTACTGAACTGAGTGCTAACCTTAGAGGTGTGTGGTAGCAGAGTGCAGTGGCCATTTATGTCTCATCCCTTTGATACTGTAAAAACTGTGCATTACACATGACAGACTTTATGCCTCGTGTTCCAGGCCTGGTTGATTATTGTATAGTTGTCTTTATGGTTCCGCACTTAAAAACTAATTTACTTAATTTTACATAAATTGTACTTACAGACAGCTTAGAGAATGGATGTTTTACATGGCGGAGTGGTGGGGGGTGGTGGTGTTGGGGTAGAGTTTTGTCTTATACACTTCATACTGTGATGTTTAACTTGTTCTAGAAAAAAGACACGTTGGATTTTTATGTTCTGAATTTGTGTCTGTGCCAAAAGTTTTGGCCAATATCCTTCAGTCATGAAACTTTTAACTTTTATATTTCAGCAAAATTCCAGCGTTTCTGAATGTGGTGGATATTGCTGGCCTTGTGAAAGGAGCCCACACTGGACAAGGCTTAGGAAACTCCTTCCTGTCTCACATTAATGCCTGTGATGGGATCTTTCATCTGATGCGTATGTAAACTTATTTATCTCTTTGTTCTATTGTTGTACTCTAATTAGTAACTGTGGAGCAAACATTCATTACAATTTTAACCTTTACCATTCAATTCAAAGGCACCAGGTTTTGAGTTTTTCAATCCAAGACAATTCTCATCCTCTGCTATATAACAGGTATGCCTTTCTCCATTAGCATTGTACTGAAGACTTTTGAAAAGGAACTGTTTATTTGGAAATGTGCAGCAATGGTTTGTTATTTTCTTCTGCTATAAAGTGCCCTGCACTGCTTTGTTTATTTTCCTGAAGGAAGGGGAATGGAACATGATCATAAAAGGATGAAATGGAAGTAGAAAATAAAAATACAGAGTTAGTAGCAGATTCTGGGATTGTATTCATCACAATGGCAAGCCCCACTTCTTTTCCTGATGTCTGTGTGACTTGCATTGAGATTTGAACACCCCCTTAAACCCTCTCCTCCATGTGAATTCTGGACATTTCTCAGTGTGGCCAAGGATTTGACTCCTGTTCATCACCTGTTTCCACAATGCAGAAGTGGCCTTTAAGGTTGCATTAACAGCACTTAACAACCTTGCCACTCAAAATCTGGTTAAAAGTGTATGTTGCTCTCCAAAATACACTTTTGAGTGTTGAAAAAGGTTTCTGGTCAGAAAAGATCAACCTTAGTGGTTCTGCAGACTTGAAGAAACTGGACACCTTTGTTGTTATCTTTGGTTGGTCATTATACGGTAAGTGATGAAACAATAGAACAAAATAAAAAAATAGAAACACTTTTTATTTAGTGATTGGACGGGGTGTTTCTAAAGCAAAGTCACTGCTACTATAGTATGCATCAGTATATTTTAAATATTTGTAACTACCCAAGAACCATTCCTACAGTAACTCTAGAAAAAAGGGGAGGTGGAGATGAGTTTCCCCAAATCCATTACCATCCTGGGATTTTGGCAGGCATGATAAACTTTTTATACTTGCTCTGTTTTGGTACTTGTTAAGGAAGAGATTGATACAATAGCCAGCAGAGGAGATTATTTTTAATCTGTATATTGAATAATCCTTAGGATTTGGTTCAGGCACCTATTATAAGGTATAACACCATTTGTATTTTTCATTGGGGATTGCAAAAGGAGTGAGACTTGTTGTGGGTGTTGATTGCCTAACGAACACAAAGCTCTTTCAAAATACTACTTAGGGATAATAATAATAAAGCTAAGGCAAAAATTTGTGCTTGAGGGATAATAGTAATAAAAAAATTTGGTACTAAAAAGTAGTAATAGCCCTCTGGTAAATAAAATTTTTAAAAAACATCTATTAGTTGTACAACATATTCTAGTTAAAACCTATAACTCACTGAAGTTTTCAACATGCCTTGCTAACTTACATTATAAAAATACATGACCTTCTTTATATACTGTAATGTTTTTACACCCATTTCACGTGGAGCTTGAATGGTTTCTGTCAGATCATAGAAACTACTTAAACTGCTTTTGTAAATCCTTAAACTTTCTAGATACTAAGAGGATGAAGCTCTTTTGTTGCTTTTTACCAGGATTTGATCCAAGTTCTTAATGGACTGTGTGTCTTTGGGAACCAGTGCTCTGTAAGCAAGCAGCTGTGAGTTTTCAGCTGGGTAGGTGGGCACTGAGTCTCTGCAGCCACGTAGGATCTGACTTAAAGCAGAGACAGGCTGCTCCTGTTCAAGGGGAATAGACAGTGGGCTTGTATGCCAGCAAGCTAGAAAGGAGGTGTTGCTGAAGAGGAAGAGAAGATGAGAGTGATAAAATGTTTGTAAGAAGAGCTGTGCTAAGAAGGGATCTGGGGTCTGTGCATTTTCAAAGCATGAAAAATTTAGTGTTTGTTTTCACTAAGGTTTTGATTAGATCTGGCACGAATTTTCACCTTTGAGCTCTGAACTGTTGCTCACTGCTCTTGTGCTGCCCATGGTGATGGCTGGCATGGGAAGCAGAGTCCTTTGGAGAATTGATCATTTTATTTGTGAATGCCAGGTAGCAAGTCAGAAGCAAGTCATTGTGGGATTTGTGCTGTAGACATCAAGGTCTGCATGCCTGAGTATATCGAAGAAAGGATTTTTTGGCTTAGGTTTTTCAGTTTTTATTTTTGCAGAAACCAGCTTGAGGATGAACTCAAATTGTATTAATTAAGGTAACTGTAGGCAAGGAAGTGGCTTGCTGGGAATTGATAGTTTTTGTTGAGTATTGTGAGCCAAACTTTGAGTATGTTACCAAAGGTATTTTATAGTCCTAGGTTAAAGGTTTTGATCCTCTTTTCTTTATTAATTGAGGATGTGTTGAACTGTGTTTTCTTTAGGACAGAATGTTTATTTGTGGGTTTTTCAGTGCCAGAATACACTTTTGTTACCTGTTTGCGTTATAAGGTGGTGTTTGAAGAAGGCTGTTGCCTATCAGTTTATCCACCACAGGACACACAGGTGAGCTGCAGCTGTAGTACTTTCAAAATAATTATAATTACATTTTTGTTGGAACTGTAGGAGTTTTGTGTGGTGTCTGCCTAGACTATTTCTTGTGTGGCATAAAGCTGAGGAGAAATGAAAACTGCTTCCAACTAGCTAATTCTCTGCTTTCTTGACTTCATTTAAAAAAGAGAGTACTCCCACCTTGAAATGGCTGTGGATTTTCAGCCTTCAAATTTCCATATCCTCAGTAGACTGTTACTTTCCCTGAGAGACATGGTATTAATTAAATCAATAAAAACATTGGGTTTATGTCTAACATATAATTTAATATATGCAAAAGTCCGGGGAACATTTGTGAGAACAGGACATGATGGGTTAATAGGTAGGTTAACAGGAGAGGTAAGTTTGTTGAACACCACTACATTTTTGTACATGATTAGTAACAGTATGAAGGAGATTATTTCAGCTCAGCAAACAAAGTGATTAAGTTTTCTTATACAGAATGGAGCAATCCATTCTTGGGTTTTGATCCTTCAGGTTTTTTCTATTAACATACACAAACTGAAAACTATTTACTAATATTTAAACTAAACTATTTTATCCCCATACCCTTAAAGAGACAAATTTCAGATACTACCACAGTTTCTTAGAGGTAGGGGTATAATTTTCTTTTGGCCAAATCCGACTGTCAAAACCTCAGACAGATATACTTGCTGACTTACTGGTTGAGTAAATCTGGAATTTAATTTTAAAATGGTTGTCTCTCCTGGGTAGTGGTGTCCCCACAGCAGTACCATAGCAACTTGACACGTGTTTTAAGAGTATTTACAGCTTTGTTCATCTTCCAAGTTCCATTGTTTAATTTGAAACACTTCTGACAGTTCTATTTTCCATGTTTCAGGTGTATTCCAGTTTTTACTGAGGCAGCAGAGTTTTTGGGGTGGCAGAAGGCAGGCTGTTTGAAGGTTGTGATAGCATTTCTTCTCAAGTTTCACGGCTTTAACCACCTTTCAACTTTTATGGCAGATCAGTCACAAGTACTTGCAGAAAATTACCTTCTTTGTATGGCAAACTATAAAGGCAACCTTGTTACAAGTGTAAATTTACAAATTACTCTTAAACAATGCTTCAGTGAAGAAAATGGTAGATGTCAGTATTTAGTCCCTGCTGTAGCTTTGTCAAGCTTTTGAATGTGCTGGGTGTTAAACAGCCAGAGCTCTTCATGTTTTTGAGTTTCTCTTCCCACTGATATCCTGCAGTCTTATTTTCCTAGAAAATATATTTCACGTTTTTGTCTTATTTTTAGTTTCTTTAATGAAATTCAGTCCTTCTCTTCGAGGTTACAGGAATGATGAAGACATTTGTCTGTAAAAGTACTTTGCTATCAAATGCTCCTTTTCAATTAATAAAAAATCGTTAGTGTTAGATGCTCAGTGTTGGAAATAGGGCAGGTAACACTGGGTTTTGTGGAAGAACATGAGAGCTCACCCGTGTATCATCTCCTGGTGTCCCAGTCCTGCAGAGGAACACGTGAACCACCTGTGGGGATGTGGTGCTGTGGGAGTGCAGGGAGGTAAGGGTAGGAAGCTTCTGCTCTGCCTGGAGGTGCTCTGACTTCACAGCAGAGAAGCCGCAGCTGCCTTTCAGCAGCAGGATGAGGAGTTTGGTAACTGATAATCCGTGAAATCTCGTTCTTTGTGATAAGAGTGAAAGAACCATGAAGCTAGGTAAACATCCCCTGCAGTCTTATAGAAGTGACTGGTGTGACCAAGGTGAATTGGTTCCTAGAAAGGTTTAATTGCTTCTACTCCAGTTTTATGTCTGTTAAAACTGGAAATGTTTAGTATACCCGCTGGTTCTGCCTTCAGGGTTTTAGTAACTTCTAAATCTGTTTGTCATTTTTTTGAAGCTTTGGTAGATATGAATCACATCAACTGAGTGTAGTTTACTCTTGTTTGAAATAAGAACTCATCAAAACAGAATTTGATTTTTGCTCAGTGTTTAAAATTGAGTTGACTTGACTTTATTTTTTTTATCATCACGAGGGCTAATGGCAACTCACAGTAATACTGCCAGTGTTCTGATCTGCCTGTAAAAGTCAAAGAGATGATAACAAAATTATTTAACTGGATAAGATACATCCTCTTTTTGACTTAATTTTTTTCTTTCTATTAAAATGCGTCTATTTTATATACAAAGGTGCTAATTCTGTAGCTTTTATATAGTTGAGGCATGATAGATTTTTTCCTCATGTTCTCTAAGAAAAAAATCATTGCTACTCCTGGAATCCGATTGCTTCAGAGAGGAGGCATTTGAGGATATCAGTTAGCCACACTCCACTGCACTAGCATTTCAGTGAACAAAGTGTGAGTTACATCTCATCCCTTCAGCATGTGTTCTGTGCATTGGGAATCAGAGAGACTCTGTTTATGCAGCTGTAGCTTGGCTGTGCCACTTCTAATATCCGAAGCTGTTTTTTTCAGTTTTATAATGTGTCAAAACTCACCTTGAAATGATGTAAATATAGCTGTCTTACAAAAACTTTATTACCTTTGATATTTTGGTTCAATTTTTTGAAGAGGCTTTGTTTTGGCTTTATATTACTAAACGTAATTACCACCTGTTAAAAATACAAACCTTTCACTGCTAAGCTAACAAAGGATAAAAGTAGTTTGCACGTATTAAACTTGTTAATGTTACACAATCAAGATATATTGCTGTATAGTATTGAGGTGATAGATCTTATTGAAGTTTTCTCTTCCTTATTAGTTGTTAGAGTAACCAAATTAAAGTTTAATAAAATACTTGGAGTGGCTTATAGTTCAGCTGTGAGCTTTTTAGTTGGCTTTCAGTGACTTCTCCATGTTAAATGCAGAAACTGCAAAAGCTTTCAAATTAAAGTGGCAGTTGTGGCTGTGTATTGACCTGTTGCTTGTGATTTTTTTGTTTGTTTGTGTTTTTCTGGTTAAATATTGTACAGTGTGTTGATTCTGAGAAAAGGCTTTGTGTAGGAGATTTTTGTGATCACAAATTCGTGAAAATAGCATTCCTGTACTCTTTTTAGCAATTATCGCCAAAAGTGTAATAATTTATATTAGCAAGACTCTCTTTGCATTGTATGTTGCAATTTGAGAATATCAGGTCACAGAAAAATACCAAACTAGGGAAAATTTGTCTTAGGCCATATGTTACCTTTCTTTGAATTTAACCTCTTAGCTTTCAGACCCTAAGCCCCCTGCCTTGAAAGGGAAGGGAGGCTGATATTTATGGAGATACATACAAATTTGCTTACCATTAATTTTTCCTCATAAAATTAAAATGCTTTTTTTTGCAGGAGAGGAAGATTTTTCAGAGGCTGCTTAGCTGTATTTTACTTCAGAGCTTTTGTTCATGCAAATCCCCTCTCTTCCTTATAGCAGTTTTTGTACATGCAAGCAGAAACAGAATGCACATGTAATCAGTGACCACTGGCTGACTCTAATCAGGCCTTTGCAACCCTTTTGGTACTGTATCACATTCTGTGTGGTCATGAGCAGGACTGGGGACAGTGCCTTCTCAAAGCAGATGAAGTTAAGTTCTGAAGCAAACAGCATTATAGAGCAGAATTCTATATGCATTCAAGACTTCATTCCACCTTTAGATAACGTGAAGCAACCAAAAGGAGACTGAGGGGAGACCTCACTGCAGTTACAACTTCCTCGTGAGGGGAAAAGGAGGGACAGGCACTGGTCTCTTCTCTGTGGTGACCAGTGACAGAACCTGAGGGAATTGCCTAAAATTGTGCCTGGGAGGTTTAGGTTGGATATTAGAAAAAAGTTCTTCACCTGGAGCACGGTTGGGTGCTGGAACACACTCCCCAGGGAAATGGTCACAGCACCAAGCCTGACAGAGTTCAAGAAGAGTTTGAACAATACTCTCAGGCACACAGTGTGACTCTTGGGGATGATCATGTGCAGGGCTAAGAGTTGGACTTGATGATCTTTGTGAGTCCTTTCCAACTCTGCATATTCTGTAAAAAGGAAACATGTTTGAATAAAGCTTTTTTTTTTTTTTTTTCCCTTTTTTTCATTCAATTTGAGGCAAAAAATGCCCCCAAACTCACAAAAGGCCCAATAAAAAAGTGATTTGAAGAGGCATGAGTCATGGAAGACTGTTTTTCAAGAAGTACTGTCTTGACACAGGATTTGTTGCAGGGAAACGCATGCAGTTGTTGTTAGTGTCATGTACTAGCCTTTAGCCATCTTGGAGAGCTAGTGCTGTCTACTGCTATTGGATTTTTCTTGCTGGATCCAAGAATGGAAGCACTGCAAATTTTTTGCTCAGAAACAGCATTGGCAGAGAGAAGAAATGTTTGTACAAACATCTGCTCAAAGAAGCCTCATGAGAAATAACCCCCTAGGACTGGAGGCAGTGTCTGTGCAGCACCCAGCAGCAGAGACAGTGGATGTGAATGAAAGTGGAATAGATTAGTCGTGAGAATATATGTTGCAATGGCTGTTGTCTTATGTGCCTACTCTTCAATACAATAATATGTCAAAAGACCTAAGATGGAGGCTGATGCTCAAAACCAGTTTTCTGTTGATGTAGTCTACTTTGTAGAAGCATCTGAAGAGCGGAAAAGAGCCTTGTGGGTCCTTTGCATACTAATACATTATTATCCAAAATGCTGATACTGGTATTAAAGGACCAGGATGGGATTCTTGTGAATCTTCTGACATGAAGTTTGAACTAGTACTACCTTGAAACCTAAACTTGCAAGAGGGTGGGAAACATTTTGTACACCAGCATCCTGTTTGATAGATCAGTGCCAGTGAAGGATCAACTAGCTAATTGGGCCAACTATAAAAGCTTCTAAATATAAATCAGATTTTTCACTTAGGCAAGGAGAAAATTACAGAAAGAGCAATAACCTCCTAAGCTGAACAATTAAGGAAGAATTTTGCAAGAGCTGTTGTTCTTGAACATAGTATTAATATGTTTGAGATCTAGGAAATCACATTGTAAAATACTGAAATCAGCAGTGTAAAATCACTATCATCTCCTGTTTTATTGCTGGTGTTTCTTTCCTTTTGGTGCTCACGTATGAACAAAATTTGCGAGTTTGTACCTGAAAGCTGTTTGCAATGTTCTGTTTGCAGCTTTGTGTCTTGTAGAGGAATGAATTTATTTTCCTGGGTACGTGAGTTGAGATTGTGGAAAAGGTGCTGGAAAATTGTTATCACTCTAGTGAGTTAGCCTTTGTCTTTATTGAACAGTAAATTACATTGCCAGACTGAGTGAAAGTGATACCCAAGCTTTAATCCATATTCCTCTAAGTCCAGGTAACTATAATTTAGAGCAAAAATAAACTCAGGTAAGGGTTTAAATAGGCTTTCATTTCAAATTTCTCATGAGTAATAGTTGTTCTGAGAGCTGAATAAGCCTCCACCAGTATATGGATATTAGCAAAAATACAAATATTGCAGAGTAGTGTAATTTTAATCCCTGATAATTAAATAAATGCCTCTCAAGGATATACTTTACTTCTTCAGAAAGGATGAGAGCTGTGCATGTTCAAACTTTTTGTTACTAATCAAACACTCCAAAGTTTGTTTTATGTTGAGTTTTCCTGTCACAAGTTGAATTTTGATTGTACAGTACCTAGGAGGTTCCTTTTCAGTTCTCAAATATTGTAAAGTCTGTAACTTTAGTCAATTGCTTATTGAGAAAGAAAATTATTATTCTTGCATTCTTCTATAGCCATTTTTGCAGTTTGTTTGTTCTAGAATTGTTAGTCTCACACTAATTGAAGTTACAGTGGCTTTTGGAACCCACTTTGTCATTCATCTTTAGCATAATGCTCTGTGCTTCTCTATGTCCAGTTTCTTTTTTCATATCAGAACAGATGAAAACATAAAAATTTCTTGTCTGAAGGCCACCACCCTTGCTGGAGTAGCAGCATCTAATGCCATTCTATTTATAGATGGAACTTGTTAAGTTTCCTCAGCAGGGACTTAAAGCTATGACCTCGTAGGCCAGAAACAGGAGAGCTGCCTACTGAGCTACAAGGGCAATCTCTCAATTCTAAAGAATACATAGAAAATTTCTAATATACTGTACTGTGAGTCATAAAGTACTTGACCAGTAAACCCCCCTCCCTCCTCTGAGAATAAAGACCAGGCAAGCTATCTTTACTGAGTCATTGCTATTATTTGACCTACAACTACTTTTATTATAGAGTTCTGAGTGTGATTTGGCAGTGTATAATTGCTATTTAGGCAATACAGATGAGTTTTCTCTGTAATGCTTTAAAGAAATTGTCAGTGTGTGATAGTGTTGGGGTGTTCAGGTGACTGAAAGATGAGTTTGAGTGGGAGACTTTACTGTTGGTGTAGGATATCCTGACTTTTTAAGACAGCGATAGTTTAATACTTCATTAGTAATTTTTTATTTTTATTTACTGTTTCATGTTTTTTCTTGAAAGCTTGAATGGAAAAATACTGTAGGTGGATTTTGGTTCTTTGGAGTTTGTTGGTTTGTTTGTGGTTTTTGGGGGGTTATTTTGTGTGTGTGTAGTTTTTTGCTTATATGAAATGCAAAAGCCTGTTTTCCATTAGTCAGAGGAGGGCTGCCTCAGAAAAGGTAAAATAACAGTTGTTTGCAGAACAGTCGGAACAGAGAAAGGTAAGTGAGTGACTGCTTCACTTTAGTTAGCTGCAGTGATTGTATCAGAAAGGTGAGTGGTCCATAAGCTGGGAGTATTTTGGCATCCCCTTCACAAAGTTGCTTTCTCAAAAATGCATTCCTCAAAACATACAAGGAGTTAATTGCTTTTTGTTGGTGAAGGGTTTTTTTAATTTAATGCAGATTCTAAAGGAAAACTTTAAAATAGGTTCTTAGAAGCACTTCCAGTTTAAACGTAGTGCTTCCCAATGCAGCTGGAGGCATGGACCTGCATTGGGTTTGTAAACAGCAGGAGGTGCTTGGTGCTCAGGCTCTTTATTGCTGTCCCTCGTAGCTCCAGAGTTGAGTATAGAAAGTGAGGGTGTGGGTCGATACCACTCACACTGACAAGCTGGTGTAATTATTTCCAAGGCTGATGTGACTTTGTATGAAACTAGACAAGGAGCAGTTACAAAAGGGATTTGTGATGCATCATCTGTGAGAGTGGTGGGGCCCATGTGGTGGAGGAACCAGTGCTTTGGCTCTTGTTAGAGGTACAGGTAGTGTAGCTTTTGGTGCCTTGGGGTGAGGAACCAAGTTGCTCTAAAAATATTTCTCTTCCTCTCTTTAAATAGAAACTAAAGTCAGAGAATCACAGAATCACTAGGTTGGAAGAGACCTCCAAGATCATCTAGTCCAACCCTTACCCTAGAACCTCAACTAGACTAGACTATGTCACCAAGTGCCACGTCCAGCCTTTTTTTAAACACATCCAGGGATGGTGACTCCACCACTTCCCCGGGCAGTCCATTCCACAACTTTATTACTCTTTCTGTGAAAAACTTCTTCCTAATATCTAACCTATACCTCCCTTGGTGCAGCTTGAGACTGTGTCCTCTCGTTCTGTCAGTTCCTGCCTGGTGAAAGAGACCAACCCCCACCTGACCACAACTTCCTTTTAGGAAGTTGTAGAGAGTGATAAGGTCACCTCTGAGCCTCCTTTTCTCCAGGCTAAACAGTTCCAACTCCCTCAATCATTCCTTGTAGGGCTTGTGCTCCATGCCCTCCACCAACCTCGTTGCTCTCCTCTGAACACGCTCAATAATCTCCACGTCCTTCCTAAACTGTCTAAGAATGTCTAAGAATTTTAAAGAAAAAATCTGGAAAGAGAGTAATCTAGTTGAAAAGGGATCAAATATATTTGAAGTGCCTATGAAGAAGAGCAGAGCTCTTCTGTGCTGCCTCGTTTTATGAAAAAGAACTTTGCCATGTCATGGCTTTGTGTTCAATTCATATTCCTTTAACATGTGCACACACAATTGAATGTATGTTCATTGTATTTATGTTTATAGTAAGCTGTATACTTATTTTGAATGCACTTTGTCTTCTATTTTATCTTTTACTTCTGGTCCTCAAAATATATGAACTAAATTCACCCTAATTGTCTGGATTTGTTATGTTAGTATTTCCATGATGTACACATGTGATTGCTGTGTACTGAGCCATGGTGCAAAGGCTGCAAATGAAGACCAGGAGAAACCTGGCTTTGGGTTTCTTATTCTGGCTCTAAGTTACTTATCCTAGGCAAACTAAACAAGGATTCTATCTAAAGTTAAGTTGTGCTGTTGTAAGACTTAAATACAATACACCTCCTTTTTGTTGTGTGCCAAGCAAATCTGTTCTTAGGGTGTCAGTTTAGAGTTCCTTCCTTTTTCTTTGCCTATGAGATTCTGTGAGACTGTTAAATAAACTGACACAAAAACCTCTGGTTCAGTTTTCTTTCAGAATTGCTACTTATTGGAGCAGATCTGGTTTCCACAATGACCCAAGTACTGGTTTTTTTTTGAAAAATAGTGTCTGTCCCTTTCCAAGTCATACTTAGTGCCAGACTCGGGCACTGGATAAGAGTATCTTTTTAGGAGCTGAAGCCCCTCTGTGCTCTGACACCCTTTCCATTCTATCTGCTGCCACTTTCTCCTGTGCTCTTGGAACTGATTGTGGAACCATGTAACACAAGAGTTTTTGGTTTGTAAAATTAACCACATTCTTTTTGCTGGGTTATTTTAAATATAGGTCATTTCTCTAATCAGATTTAACATATAATGCAGAAAACAGTCATTCTGTTACAGCTGAGGGAGCATTAAGCTGAGACTGGTAAATTGAAAAATGTTTGTAAAAAGTAGCCGTAGGAGATACATGATGCCAATTGCATCCTTCTTCTAATTTTTCTTCCTTTTATTATCTTCCAAGTCTGCAAGACTTAGAGATGTGTTCTTTCAAACCTTGTGTGTTGTCCACTGAAGTCTGAGGAAATCTGACTTTCTGATGACTCTTATTTTTGCTGAGATGTGACTGAGATGCAGGGTTTAGTTGCAGATGCGCATTTTGCTGTTGTAATACTGAAGTATTGATGTGGAAATCTGCTGGCTTCTTTTGGTGAGTCTTCAACAAAGATTGTTTCCAATATGCTTTCCAAACTTGCTCTTTCATCTCGATGAAGCCCAGCTTCACACTGGCTGAAGATGAAGTCTTACTTTTCTACTTGGGTTTTCAGGTGATTGTATATTAACTAGTTATCAACACATTTGCATCTCAGCAGAAATTCTCATGGCTTCTTTTTGTTCTGTTTGGAAGCTGGCACTCTTGCATTTGCTCCTCTCAGATTTCTCCTTGCTATTTTTTAATGCATTTCTGGATATATTTTTATCCTGAAATCTTGTGTGGAAGAACAGAATTAACATTGGACTGTATTTAAGTGCTGAGTTTAAATCCATGTCAGCAGTCATTGCTAGAGCTGCTTTGAAAACTGTTGTTTTAGTTTTGATGCCAAGAAGTCTCTAGCCTGAAACAGCACCCTGAAGTCTCAGTGCCTGGAAACAACTAACAAAATGCCTAAGTTATCAACCCAGTCATTTGTTCTTGTGAAATACCTCAGAAATGCTTTTGGTTCTTACTTTGAGTTTTACAGTTAAAGTGGAGCTTCATCTGTGGTTAAAACAACAAGAAGATTCTTCAGAACTTCAGTGTTTATCCTCAAGTATGTAATTAATTTTCTGAGTATTCAGATATTAAGTGGTTAATTTATTTTCTGTTAAAGTTAGTTCAAATTACATTCTTTACAAAACCAAACACTTTTTCTTCCTTCTCTCTACCTTCATTTACACCCTCCTGCCCCATCATACCGGTGTTTCTCCAAATAAGGATGACGGTAGATAAACCTCTGTGCTTCAATCTCACTTTACTAATTAAACTTTTAAAATACGTTTGAGCATAGGTTTGCATTTCAGTGCTTACCTGGAGAGCTGTCACTGTGACATCAGTTCCATGGCGCTTTTTGAGTATTTTTATGCACCCAGCTTTGGTAATTTGATGTGAAAATTATTGTCTCAAAACTAAATAGCAGTAGGAGTGGGAAGCCAAGTATATGAAAGAGTTGCAAAAGGAGGGAAATGAAGAACTATGGAATGTAGGCTTCCTGAGAGGGATTGCTTGCTTTCAGAGAAAATGTGGGACGAAGCAGAAGGGATCTGAAAAACAGACAGTTTAACACTCTGGATTTGGCTACTGTGAGGTGTAATTAAGCAGAAAAAATAGTTCAGGGAGCATCACAGTAGAAGTTGTGTGTCTATGTGTATATATATGTGCGCGTAGTGTGAGAGATAAGAAATATTGATGTGTCATATTGTTTGATTGTTAGGCATGGCAAGGAAAAATTACTATGCCTAGGAAAAAGTTTAATATCTTGGTGAGTTTAATCTGTCCAAACTAGAAAACACAAAAATGTTTTAATCATAAGCAGGTGATTATTTCATAGTTTAATTACAAGGCAGAATATAAATCTTTTTTTGTGTGCTTATTGCGTTTGTATCTTCTCAACTTCTCTTCCAGGTTTTTAAATATGTAACTAAATCAGTCATTCTAGGTTATTTTATTTTTCTTTTTTTGATCTGGATAATCTGTGTTTATGGTTTCTTTTCTTTGGAAGTCTTTTGCACTTAAATGCAAATGTGAAGTATTTATTGGATTCACTGTTGTGTAAATATTTTAATTATTTTTTTCATAACTCTGTGTGCTTAAAGAAAACAATACTGTTCACTGGACTGTGCAGTATTTAAAAAAAAATCTGTCATTTTTATAATGCCACTTTTGTCTCAAAACTACATTAAGCCATAAATGAAATATCACTTTCTGTTGGTTTCAAGACTTGAAAATAGAAATTTCTTTCCTATGCTGCCACAATGTTCAGCTGTTGTTTGAGATGGATATAGAAGACAGCAAGACAGTATAAAACTTCTTGTCTTAAATTGATTTATGCATCACAAGGTACTGTTTAAATATTGAGTACTTTATGCAAGTACTAAACATTGTGAGTGTAGGCAGAGCTCAAGTCAGCGGGATCCAGAACCTTACCTCAGTTTCTGCTTTTAGCAAAGTAATGGATAATTTTCCCTGAGCCATAGTTCATCTTTGCAGTTAGTATGTTGAGCTTTTATTTGTAGAGATTGTTTAGTCATTATGATAAAACATGTTATAAAAATTTTGATAATGAAGAGTTAAAAAGCTCTCAGTGGTCTCTTTTTATAAGCCACCTGTTGCCTTAGATGCATAAGTATATGGATTCGAACAAAGTGCTCATCACTTGTCAGCCATCAGTGGCAGCATAAAAATTACTTGTGGTGCTTGCTTTGCAAGAAGTTCTTTTGTGTTTGTGACATCAGCTTTGTTTTATACAATTAAAGTATTACACGCTAGAATAATCTAAATTGCAACCACTAAATGGTGATGTAGTTCTTTTTTCATAGAGCTGAATTTGTTTACTGGTTGTATACAGCTATTGACTACTGTTTAACATGACACGTCCCTTTTGCCTAGAACAATCTTTGGAAAAGGTGTTTTTTTGTCCTGCTCTTGTCTCCCACCCCCTCCATTCCTCCTCCTTTTTGCATTATGGAAAGCTTTTCTTGTACTTTTTTATAACAGGGAGTAAAAATACATGTTAGGCTTCAGTATTTTTTTTTTTCCCAGCTAGCAGATTAACAGCGCATGATGATGTTGCCGCAGAGAAAAAAGCCTTGCAGTGAAGTGATCTGGACTGCAGGAGATGTTTTGTTCCATATGAACACGTTTTGACATGAACAGAATAGTTTTTATTTGCACAGTTTAAAATAAAACCCAAAACCAAACCACATTTTTCTGACTTTCACCCTTCTTTACTGGTGACTGTACAGATACCTACTGAATGGCTTTCTTTATTGGAAATCTGTGATGTTCTGTTACTCTGTTGTGGTTTTATTTTTCTTTTATTTACATGTTTTTTCACTTCAAAGTGATTGGGAAGAATTTGTGTGTGACAGAGTTATGATTTGTCAATATTGTTTTCCTTGTGTTGAAGCAGATACTTAGTGCAATAGAAATTTGTGGAAAATCTGCTGTCCCCTCCTCAAATTCTGTAGTATTGAATAAAGAGTGATTTTTATGCAAAGTTCAATCAAGCAGGTAAAATCAGTATAGCTTTTTGTTTGTTGGTTGAGTATGAAATAGGCCTGTCTTTTTTTCACATAACCCTGGGAAAGGCATTACATTTCTCCAAAATTTCCATATACTTAGTTATGTGAGACATAGTTCCCCTTTGAGGAAATTAGACTATAACTAAGCTACATTATTGCTGATTTTTATCTTAAATTGCTCCATTTTTGTAAGAAATACATGACAACTGTGTAATTCCATATTAATTTTGTGTGCAGGAGTTGCTGGCTCTACTGAGTCTGTGATAAAATCTCTGTGGCTACATACTAGTCCTGGAGCATTAAAGGCTGCCTTTAGCAGTCACCCCTCCTCCTTGGGCCAGAAGAACTGAGACAGGAGCATATAAATTCAATTTTGCTATTCTTTCACATGGATCTAGTAACTTACCCTTCTAAGGAATACCGCAAGTTAGGGATTTAGATAAAAATAAAATCAAAAGTAGCTTACAGGTACATAATGACCACAGCACTGTTTCAACAATTATCCTGTAGGGATTGGGATATGAGAAGAATAGAAGTAGAAGTTTAAGACTGTAAAAATTGTATTAAAAATACAGCTGTGCTCCTAGTCCCTTCCCGTAAAATGGCTTTGTTAAGAATATGATTGTTTAAACTGATAAGTTATTTAACAGCATTCATTTTATTAAGATACTTGTATTATTCAGGCGTCATTTTAAGTGCTAACTGGTAAATTACTGATTCATTCTCTCATCCTTTTACATGTTTTCCTGTTGCCATTTTTCATGGAATGTGTATGTAAGTGACCTTTTAAAGTACTTCTATATCTTTTCCAAGGGTGCAGTTCTTCCATTTATTCATACTGTGTTTCAGATTCAAATCCATGAAATGCAGTCAAGTTCTGCTCAGTGTAAATAAAGATGGCTAGGTCTGAACCTAAACTAATCAGTGCATATTTTTAAAAACCCTAAAATAAATTCCCTTCCCTCTGCAGTATTGGTTATATTTGCAGACTGACATAAATGTGACTGTGCCACATAGAATGAATAATTCAGTGCATGAGTTAATTGATCTTTTATAAAGACACATTCTTGTGAGAATGCTGAAATAAAAGAACAACAGTGGTATGCTTGTCTACATTTAATTTTTCCCTCTCTGTATGTTCTTACTGTGATTGGCTTTGATTATTAATGGATGTGGTTGCACTCTTTGATAAGTAGTTGAGGGTTTCTTTGTGTGCCTGTATTTTCCTTTATGGAGAAGTGTTGCAGTGTCATTGCTGGACTTGCTTTATGCATTGAAGCTGGAGAGCGCAGTGTGAATAAACCTAGCAGAGCAAAGGTACTGCCAGTTGAATTGGCTACTCAGCTTTTCAGTTGTCTTGCTCACTAAACCTTAGCAGGGTTTCAATTATTAACAGAATAAAACATTCAGAATATTTAATAATTTGTTTTCAATGAAGCCCTATACTTTTTAGAAAGTGTTAAACATTAGAAAGTTTTCATTTCCCTCCCAGATGATGAATGTAATATTGTCATGCTAAGGTATTTTGACTACCACATTTGAGCATTTTTGAATAATGTGATGGACTAGACACTTGGAAAGGTAAATACATCATAATCATGATTTTCCTAACCAGCCACCCTTTCAAATAAGTATTTTGCAGCTTTTCCTGGTCTTGCCGTAGATGGGGATGTACAGCTTGCTGTGTAATGGATTAGGGGAACCAATTAAATCCAGGACCATGTGTGTACTAGTGGGATCTGGATATGTACACTGTGGTTCTCATGCTTGTGCCACGTGGCTGTGTCTGTACCCCTGAGTGAGGGAGATGAGCTCATGGCCTGCAAGGCTGTTCTGTCTGCCCTGAGCCTCGTCCTCCCTGCTGCAGCTGGGCAGCTTCCGTGGTCTCAGGTCTGTACTCCTGTGCTGGGAAGACATCAGGCCGAATTCAGGAGATGGAACACGGTATTCTCAGGAGGGATGATGCTGGGAGCCTGCAGGGGTGCCAGGCACTACCTGTCTGGGAGTTGCCTTCAGGCTGCCCGAGCTGCCAGCGTTGGTACAGATAGGTTGGTGCAGCCCGCCGTCCTTTCCAGCGTGTGTGCCACAAGGAGTTTTTACTTGTTCGCATTCCTTCATCTGGTTCTCATAAGCAACATGCAAATTCCCTCCCTGCTGGGGGGAAATGCTGCCTTTGTCAGCTAAAAACCTCAAGTTATACATTTCTCTCATTTCTGTTTGTGATTTTTTTTTCAGAATGCCTCTGCACATGGTTTGCTGGTTTCAGGTTATTTGCTTTCCTGCTTTTTGTTTTCTTGCTCAGTAACAGCAGGGTGATGTTGGTTAACAGGGTTTTGTACATCAGCGGTGCTATTTACTAGAATGTTGCTAACTTTACTAGAATAGGGAAAATACAAGAAACAATAATTTGTTTGCAGTCTCAGAGAGCTAAAAGCTTCTTGACTGGAAAGATATCTTTGGGACCGCTGCAGCTATAGGAAAATTGTATTAAATTGAAGTGTTAGATGTGGTGGAATTAGATAAGTTAGCACAAAGCACATGGCACCCAAAAAATCAATGGGAAGTTACACTTTTTTAGTGTGTTCTAAACTTTTCCTTGGAGAACAAATAACTGTTCCTTTTTTCAGAATATGCATAATTATGTGGAAGTGCATTAATTTATACAAACACTGCGTATAAATATTTCCATTTAACAAGGATGAAATATTCAGCATGTTTGAGAGGAAAGAACCTTTTGGAAATTTTTGGTAAGGGAAAAATATTACTTACATGATTTATTTTGAATACATAAATCAGTCTTGTGTATCATATGCCACCAGCCTTAACGTCTTGATGGAGTGAGTATGTGGTGAGTTGAGTTTGTGGCTGGCAGTGTGGGGGAGAAGGGGAGATGGGGCTGCATCCCAGAGCAGGGCTTTGTCTTCCTGTGGAATGCAGGCAGGCTCTAGCTGCCTCTCTTAGGAGAAGGAGATCCTGTAATATTACCAGCTGTGTTGTGTTGAAAATTGAAAAGGAACTAACTGAAAGCACGTTGTACATGTTGGAGAACATTTTTTAATGTTAGTGATCAGCAAACCGCAGAGAAAACTTAGCTTGTGGTCAGAGTTCTGATTTTTCACCAAAATGGAAAGCTTAGTCAAGGTAATCTGTATTCTGTTCACTTCACATGTTTTTCCTTGGCTACACTGCCTACCAATTTACTAAAAGAGAAAGATTTTATGTGTGTATGCACTATTAAGTAGAAGTTGGAACAGAAACTTAACAGCTTTATAGCTTTTTGGGAGTTTCTTCTGCAGTAGCGTCTCATAAAGTTTCAGAAAATTGTCATAGAAACAAATTATTTGAAAAATAAGCATTCAGGTAACATTGGCTACCTGAAAGTAAAATGCAACCTGTTTTTATACCATTGCAACAGCTATGCTTTCTTCGATTTTTTTTAAATTTTTTTTTTAGCAGGAAAATGACTTGTTGATTTGTGGCATTTCTAACGTTTTTGAAGTTTATGCATGTTATTTTCAAAGTTCTGAACCAAGAGGATTTTCTTGCCAGATGAAAAAAAGATTCTTGGATGGGTAACATTTTCATTCTGTGTTATGTGATACTGATTTAATTTTTTTCTAAATCCCTGGTCAAATTTAGGTTAAAACATTACATTATGTAAAAAGTACACATAGTTTTTTTAATCAGGCTTGTTACAAAAAAGAGAAAAACTATACAGTAAGCCTTATCTTTCTGACAAAGTTATAAACTGATTTGGAATCTTCAGGTTACTGAAAAGTAACTCTTAAGGGGTCTTCTTTTCTATCTGATTCTGCTCCTTGAACCAGCAGGTGATGTGCAAAGTCTGCCAGGACAGTTGTGGCCTCTGGCCTGCTGCTGTCAGTGCTTTCCTGTGGGCAAATGGTGAGCAGGCTGTAAGTGGAGTGAGACTTTATGAAGGAAGCGGTGGTGATGCTTGACTTGCTGTTCTGGGGAGCATCTGTGCTACACCACTGTGTTAGAGGCATCTATGTACATACTGAAATAGTGCATATGCCTTTTTCATATCTTTTGAATAGGTTTGGGTTTTTTTGTCATCTTTCATCTATTGTGAAGATGTTTAAGAATTGTGGTTCAGTATCTACTGAGAATCTACTAGTTTTAGGAACCCTAGAATAATTCTATCTTTTTTTTATAAAAATGATAGCCTCTTCAGGACAGACAAGGTCCAAGACAAATGCTACATGATAGCTTTTGGGGAAAAATTGCAAGGAATCTTGCTACAATAATCGAATGAAGATATTTTATAGACTCAAGTGCTGATGGACAAGAACTTGCTTCTGAGACTTCAAAAATTGCGAGAAGCATGATGGCCAGCATGATCCTTTTCTTCGGGAGAGTTTCTCTGAGTGTTTTGAGATGGAGAGGATCTTCATTCTGTCTAAGAATGATATTTGGGCTTATTTTATCAGGAAAGTTAGACCAGTGTCAAGCCAGACCTTGAACAAAAGATGTGTGCTGGAATTAGCAATCGACATTGCCTCTTTGAATGTTTTCTGAAAGTGTCTTACTGCCCCTGAGTTTGACAGTTTGTATCACAACCTATTAAATAAGCTGGTAGCAATGATGTTTAAAAAGGCAGTAGTCAAATGAAGGACAACAGCATTAGTATTGATTAATTTTCATTCTGATTATGTTTGAATTTAAAGTACTTTTTTTAATCAGAGAGGAAATGTTTTAAGATATGTGTTTCCTCATGTTAAAAGTTAATTTCTGGTGGCCTGCTTGAGTTCTTTGACTACATGGTACAAGTGTTCATACTGGCACTCATATGTAGAGAAGTTTGAGTGTACCTTTATATAAGCACATCTTTTGGATTTCAAAATTAAAACCCAAAATCTTTCTGAGGTGTGCATACTATTGGCAGCTTACAGTGACTAGGAAACTAAGTCTCTCTCTCAGAGTCCAACATCCATTGGACATTGTCTGCATGGTTTTGCTTGTGCACTCTCCAATATCTGTATGTGAGCACAAAATTAACTGTGGCTGTGTGCCAAATTTTATGGTATGCCTGATTTTGTTTACTACTAAGCAATACTTTGGAGCTATTACACTTCAATATGCAGTGTGCTTGGAAAGCTTAGAATAGAAGGCAAGTGCCACAAAATAATTTCTGATGTTGATAAATTCAGTTAAGTAATAAAAATATATAAGAACTGATGAGAATATACAGGAGCTAATGAATAAAGTTGTTATGCAAATAGTGGGGAAAAAATATCAGAATATATTTTCATATGGAAGTGTTGGTCTCTTTAGAGACTCCTTGCTAGAGCAGTATGTGCACACAGTTTCACCAAGCAAGCATTTTTAGGTGGTACTATTAATACAGACAGATGTGAAATGTAAAACACAATAAATAGGCGAGTTTAAAAATAGCATGTAGAGGTAAAATACTGTCACTGTTTTAAAGTGATAGTTTAATTACAAAACAGAAAATAATTATCTGCAGAAGTACACTGCAGAATTGAAGTTGCAAACCAGTGCATTTGGAAGGAAAGAGCGGCTGTCTTGGCAGCTGTGCCTTAGCTCCAGCCCAGGGTGCTACTGTCACAGCTCGAGTTAGTCTCTGCTGTGGCCCTAGCTGCAGTCAGCTGAAGCATCTTACTGCCACGAAAATAGTGAAACTGTATTAATTTTTTAACTCTGCATAAGTAAGGATAATACAGAGGTTGGATGTGCTTGCAAATGGTGAGCTGTGCTGAGGGCTGAAAGAGTTTGTGTTAACAGTCCTTGCCCCACATGGACCATGTGGTCCTTGTAAATGGCTTACCTAACCTTGTGTAACTTGCAGTTACCTTTTTAATTCATGAATCAGATGTAATTTAGTTTCAAATTCCAAAGTTGAAAAGATTTATAACAAACTCTTTCTCATGATATGGTACTTTGTAACATCTTTGTCTTTTGCTAGCATTAGGAAAAGTGTTTCTGTAATGTTAATTAGCTAGTAACTGCTGTTTTCAGTGTGCTTTAATTACCGTATGTTGCTTGATTATATGTTATGAAATAAACTTAAGGTTATTCTAGATTGTTAAACGGTGAGCTAATATATAACTACTGTGCTTCAGATGAGGTTTTCAGATACTGTGGTGGGGCTATTGGGAAGAAGAAAAGCTAAAAGTGCAGTCTCGTTCTTAGTATATAATTTTAAGAACTACCTTCTAGATTTAAAAATTACTATTTATGAGAAATATCCAGTAAAATACTATGAAAATACTTTGAATCATAACTGTGCATAATCATAGAATAGATTGTAAAGATGTAACTCTTGGATTATTTGCATATGTGTTACTAATAGGCATCCTTTGCTGACAGTCTAATTGTACAATGCCAGATACTTATCATTAACTATTACTAAGGAATTTCAAAAAAATGCTCCTGTTCAAATTACATTCAGCAATAGCTACATTGCCAAATTACGTGTACATAGTTCTGTCTGCATGTATCAGTAATTTTTACTGCAGTGACAGTTTGTACTTTTTAATTAGCGAGGTGTTTAAATAACTTGGTGCTCGTGGCCAGTTTTATATTCAATTTCAGCTAGAACAAGCACTAAATGAAAAGTTGTACATGGTGGTTGTGTTTGGTCAACAGACAAAAGGAATAAGCTAAGCTTTATAGATGATCCAAAAGTTCTGCTATCAAAGATATTTGGTTGTCTTCCATGTTAAAATAAAGAAATTGTAAATTATTTTGGGTATGGTAAAATGTATCCTGTAACTTCTTTGTCTCCTTTAAAAAGATTTTTGCAGTAGTTTTTTTATTGGCTATTGATGTACCTAATCTAACACTAGAAACCACTAAGAATTTTAATATTATTCACATATAATTGCCATAGTCTCTGGTCTTTGCAGGAGATGGTACTTTGCATACTCAAGAGGGTAGTTTTTCCATGGTGTTTCTTTCTCAGATTGCTGGAATAAAATGTGTATTTGTTTTAGTCGATTTTACATAGAAATAAACAGTTTCCATTTTCAGTTGATGCATAACTTTTTCATTTGCTTTACTGTATCTTAAACTCTAGGTTCATTCTTATTTAAATGTTATGGTTATGTACACGTACTTCCCCTCAGCACTTCAAGTACAGTATAAGCTAATGCTGAACTAACTTTGCATATGGTGCAAAACATATAAAGATAAGTCTTGTATTGTGCCAGTTTATCCCCCCAAAGATTTTCATCATCATTTCTTTTACAGAAATGTTTTCAAAATAACTTTGCCAAAATATCAACTCCGTACCCCTAAGTCAATAAATGCATTATATGCAAGGTCTTTTAGTTTTGTGGGCTTCTGATCTTTAAAGAGTTTTTCTTTTACGTAGAGTAAAAGTATGGCTCAACACTGTTAATAACTAAGAGGGTAAGGTCAGCTGGAGGAGGTGGTTGTTTTTCACTCTCTGTAGCCTAATAAAATGTGGCATTTTAAGTACTGTAGTGAGGGTCTTGATTGTGGCCACTCTCACAGTTAAGTAACTACTTATGAACACTGAAGATGCTCTTTTTTCATCCAAAGAAAGTAAACCAGTTAAGTCTTCCTTCCTCTACAAATATTATAAAATGTAACATGCATTTTAATTTCCCTTCTTTCACTGTTCTTTGTGGAGTTTGGTACAGGTGGGGCCTTCTGTTATTCCTTTTAATTTTGATGCATTTTACTGCAGTTGTTTTAAGTATCAAAGTCTTACTGTCAAGTCACTAAATGGTAATTTTAAAATTTTTTTTTAAAGAAAACTTGCTGCTGATTCTGTTAAATAGTATTAGTGGCATGTTTGTTTGGAAAATTGGAAGTCTTCTGTATTCTTTAGTCAAAAGATAACTATGTTGATAACATAGTGCATAGCAGTGTACAGTTGAGATTTTAAAACATTTGAATTTAACTTGTATTTAAGGTTGATAAATATGAATGAATCAGCCTGGGCTTTTAGGTGAAAATATATTGAAATTTAAAGCTTTTGTGCCCCTGATGGGATTATTTCAGTGTTTGACTGAAACCCTTAGGAAAAGGGAAATGTTTCTTTAGCTCCAAACAGAGGGAACTGAGCTGGGAATTGGGAACAGAGAGGGGGGAAAAAAGCCCCAAACACCCCTCTGATTATGATTATCATGAAACTGAGCGTTGCTTCAGGATGTAAGCCAATACTATGTTTTCATAATTTAATTGGTATTTTTTTTCTGAGAAGCAAGTGATTTGGATTTCTTAGACGATGCCTATAATGAACTGGATCTATCAATAAGTAACTCATTTGCAGCATTATTGTACTCAATCGTGAGAAGTTTAATTGCAGTTTGCTTCCATCATTTTTCTTGACAGCTGTTGGAAATAATGTGGTAGATTTGGATTTATACTGACTTTCAAGAAGCAGATATTTGTTCAAAAGCAGTCGGGGAGTGCAAAGATCCATGCCAATATTCAGAATTCGTATTTCCCTTGAATGGAAGGTTGTGATAAAATGGTACATGGTGTGTTTTCATTGCCTGTTGAAAGACTTTCATGCAGTTAAAATAAGCATTTTGATGGTGGTTGAATTAAGAGTTTTTGTCAGTCTCTTCTCATCATGGATGATTAGACTAAAACGTCTGCTTGTCTTGACTTGAGATCACCACAGCTTCAGATAACATGCTTTGTGATTGAAGGTCGAAATATTTTGAATTCTAATAGGCTGCCAGATGAATTGCTTGAAATAGACTGTAAAATTTCAAGGCTTCCTTTTCCATCTGCTGTGAAAAGAACCATTGGGAATGGTTGAGCTTGATGATCATAGAATTACGGGATGGTGATTCTAAAACCCTCAAAGGGAAGTTGCTATGGAGATCTAGTTCCAAACTGTGAAATGATTCACCTCTGAAAGGCTTCAGGGTCTGAGAAGCTGAACACATCATTGTTCAGGTGGTCATTGGTTAGGAAATTGCTGGTGCCTGTGTAATCAGCACTCCTGTGGTAGTTAACGATCTAAAAAGGTTTGTTCTGAATGATGTGGGACAACAGCAATGTGCATAAGATGGCTTCTCTCAATCATAGTTTGCTTAGCCTGGTGCTTGTAAAAATATAGTGAGCTAAATGGCAGAGAAACGAACTGCTTCGTTGAGGAGGTCTTTTAAAAACAAAATTCTTTTCTGTGATGGATTTGACATCTAAAGTAAAAGGAGAAGAATTGTTTCAGCTTAAAAAGCCATGGTTAGATGTTGCAAAAGTATTGTATTTATATATTTATTTTGCAAGGAGCAGAATAGTGGGGCTGCATATTTATATTTGCTTGCAGGCTAGAGGAGTAGTATAGATGGAAATGAAGATTTCTACCCAGTCACACCTCAGGAACGTAATGAAGTAGCCTTGATATGTTCATATTGCCCCCCCCCCCCCCTTCCCCCCCNCTAAAAGACACTCTGCTTTGGCAATCATGGAAAAAGCCCACACCGTATATCCAGGATTCAATTTAATCAAAGTGTGTTTTCTTTCTTAGTTTCTAATTTATTTGCATGCTTTCAGGACAGGAAAAAGGGAATAACTGCCCAGTGTTTGTCTACATATATAAAACAATGCCTTTTGTCAACTATTGCTAAAATTTATCAGCAGATTCTTAAATTCCTTGGAAACTCCAACATACACATAAATATTTAATGCACTTTTTAAGATAGAAATCACTTGCTTAGTGCATGAGTAGCAAGTGATTGTAGCTATCTGTACATAGTCCAACATAAAATATTTGCTTGACCATATGAGATTCAAATAAAGAAGTTTGTGTTATTCTTTGCATATCTATTCAGTGTCACCCTTATCACAATCCCTTGACAAGATTTCTTAATGGGTTTTAGTAAAGAAGACACCAATGGCTACTAGATGGTGCCAGATAGTTACAGAACACAGCTGACATGGTCCACGCTGTAGTTGCCATTAAAGCAAAATGTAACTAAAAAGAAAAGCAAATATTTGAGGGCTCAGGATTACTTTTATGAAGCAATGTACAAAATGAGTTTTTTATTTCCTGTGTAAGGTGCCAGTCAATCCATAGCAAGCAATGTATTAGTTTTTTTGTTGGGATGTTGTTTGGATCATTTTAAAGAAGAGGAAGAGACTAATATGTGAAGTAAAATATTAGTGTTGAGTTTTATCTGTTTAACTGTTACATTATGATTTGAACATTGAACAGGAAATATTTCAAACTTGTTATCAAGTCTAACATCTCAGAAAAGATGCAAATTATGTATTTTATATATATATATATATATATATATAAAAATAATATATTCCAAGCCTGCACTGTTATGTGAGATCCTGAGAACTATGACACAACCTTTAATTTGTTGAAAAGTAAAGCATGGCACGTGAAAAGTAATAAGCTCCTAGCCAGTTAATGATGTATGTTAAAAATTATTACTAATAGGATTTTCATGAATAGAAACCTATAGGCAGCACCCTTATAAAGTTTGAATTGATTTGCAAAGGATAAATCTGGATGAGTTATATTGCTAGTTTTGTACTAAGTTTATGTATTGTGTTATGCATGTAGGCCAGAATGTCCAGAGGGAAGGCTTTATTACGAGGCACATTTTTATAAGGTAACTTTACTGAGAGGAATTCTGCTTTTGTTTTTAAAGGGAGCTGAACTGGCTGCACGTGATCCAGAGTGGGATCAGCAATGTTTCATGGCTCAGACATTGTTGAAGCACTAGGTATCCAGGGTGCTTCAGTACGAGTACAGTCGTGGTAGCTGCGAAGTAGTGCTATTCCAGATCCAGTAAAACTTCACAGCTCAAATGTGTGTGTGTGGGAGAGTTGTATTTTTGTTTTGTGGGTTTTTTTTTTAATATTTCTGTATCTTTAACATTATCAATCCATGACCCAGATAAATAGTCCGTGGATAATTAAAATGTTTCCTGTGTATCTGGTCATTCAAGGCAAGATAGACCTGCCCTGTGCGTTTCTGATCATGGCTGCTGGTTGCTGTTCATGATCTCTGTAGATATATTGTCTTAACTTGTAACAATAACTGTGTTTTTGTGTTTTGCTGTGGTGACCCTTAGATATTTTGGTCAAGACAGACGTCGTAGAGCTTGGCACTGAGTATTCCTAAAGAGAAGACCTGGATGACTGACCTTCAGAAAAAGGGGGTAAAATGCAGCACAGGGATATGTTGTGTTGGTGGAAGTAGTATGAATGCATAGTTATACAGGAATATTTCTACTTTCCAGTTTCTTTCTACTTTTCTAGTTTCTGCTTAGGAACCATGTTTTGGTACAGTGTAAATGCCATCAGATTTGCAAATACATGAGTTCCAGTCCACTTTTGAGCATGAAAATTGGCTGGGTATATAGTATGCAGGAGCATGTTAAAATTTATCCACTGATGTTTGTGGCCAGACCTTCCTGTGTGCAGTATCTTTGTGCAGGTGGTGCTGCTGTGGAGCACTCGCCAGGGAGGGTGATTGTGTGGGGTCTCCCCTTGTTCCTGTTTGCTTCTCTTTTCATGACTTAAACTCACAAAGGAAGGTTTTCGGTCATTAGAACAGAAAGGAACATAAAATATTATGACTGAGCTCAGGGTGACAAGAGCACTTGTCACTGAAGCAAACGTTTGCATTCTTCAATCTTTTTGGCTTTTGAACATTTTGTGGTGGTGCAGGCTAGGTTCCAAATTTGCCCCTTCTTCTTCCTTTTAATACTATTTTAGTTTGGAAAAATCAGAACAGAGACACTAATTTTTCCTAAGGAATTCTTATTGTAAATAATTTATGAATTGTGTCAGCCATCTCAAAAAGTTTTATGTTGAGTGCTGCCCTTCCTCGTGTCTTTTGATAGTGAGTCTGTGTGAATTGCCATAGGCTGTGATCCTGGGTAAAGTGTGTTGCAAGAAGGGAAATTTAGGAGCGTGTCCCCAAGCACTATTTGGAGGGCAGGCAGTATTTAAAACACCTGCTCTAGGGCAGTCAGAGCAAGTCCTTGGCAAACGGAGGCGTGACATGGTCAAAGATTTATTCCTTCTGCTGTCAAATAATGTCCTTTACCCAGTATGACCAACTTGATAGCAAATCTCAGCAGGTAGAAGGTTTTGCCTGTGGAGTGTTGACTACATCCCAGTGGTGCCAGGATGAAAGAGCAATGGCAAGTAAACACATTTTACATCTGAAATAAATCACTAATATTTGTCAGACACACTCAAGAGTAAGAGCTCTGGAGCAGGATTTTACAGAAAAGGTCGTTAGAGTGACTATCTGGGTAACAACTTTTCTCTGTTAAAACTGCTTCCATCAGGAACTGGATTGTGGACTCTGCTGTCCTGAAGCGAATTGCTTTGCCTCAGTATTTCCTGGGGAGGTTATAATTCTCATCTTTGACCTTGTGCAGTACTCGCTTGATGAGTACTTTTATGCAAATGTAAATTCTTTGTATGCTTAAGAAGTTGATACTACAGTCATTTAGAATCCTGTATCGCTGCTCCGTGCTCTCATTCTGTGTCTGCCTGCAGAAATAGACGTGCCCCTTTTTGTCACATACTCCCAATAGGTTTGCTGGTGAAAGGCCTGCCATTCAGCTGCTGTTTCAGACTTTCGGGGAGGGGTGCTTGATTTTCTCTCTCCTGCCTGGTGTGGTATTAAGGCTCAGCAGGGTAAATGTAGCTGCTTATCTTTTATATAGGTAAGTAATGAATTAAGTCCTAGTACCACACCAGTGAAGAGAGGCCAAAGCAGCTGCTTTTACCATCCTGGGTCTGTATAGCCATATGGTATGCATAAACTGTAATGTTGTATTAAAGTCATTAATGCTGCAAGTAATATTCTGAACTGTTTTTTTGTTGCTAAAAATCAGATAAACTTGAGAATGAAAACAAGTGTTTTGAATCGGAATTAAAACCTTTTCTTATATTTTTATGGTGCGGGTAAAACAAAATAATTATTGCCACAGTGACTGCTTGCATTTAAAATAAACTTATACATATTATTTAAAAAAAAATCTAGTTAACTTTAAAATATGTAAGTTTTCTTGTCATTTAGGGTTCTGTGAAGCTGATCATCAAGAGGGTTGCAAATCATTGGTGGTTTCTATTTTCAGAGTTCCACATCCCAGAGTAATTTGCTTTAATTTCACCCAATTTAACCTATACTTCACACCATCACCATTCAGCTTTAATAGCTATGTTCTATGCATAAGAAAAGCAGATAAATGTCCACAATTAGACTGTGAGTGATTACAACTAGTTAGGGCTTTATGAAGACAAAACTTAAGGGGCTGTAGCACAAAACAAAGCCACAAAAGATGTCTGAAAAAATTCTTTCTTCAGAAGTCAAGGTTTGCTACAGCATTTTATTTAATGTTTTTTGTACTTGATTTTGCTTATGTTGAAGATGTAGGCAGGTGCACCTTCTTCAGCTGAAAATGACTCTGCTTAAAGAATATTAGGTTTGTGTTACAGGTGATTAATTTCACTTGAAATTAGCTTGCAGGGGAAAACATGCTAAACCTACTTTATCTGTTGGTTCTTTGTTAACACGTTACAATTAAGAAGCTGTAAAATGTTGACTCTGATGGTGTTATTTCATCTTTCTGATCATAAATATGTGTAGTAAAATGTACCATCATCAAAGTTTAGTACATTCTGTAATGATAAGTGTACCCGTACCTCAGTCAGAAATAGCAGTATCTTTTACTGTTTAAATCTTCATAATACTGGTGCTAGCATGTCAAGCCAGTCTAAGTACAGATATTATTTATAATTCAATGCTTTTTGACACTTGTAGTCTTGTTTTTGGTAGCTCAAAGAAATACCTTGCTTCTAGCTCCCTACCCAAGTTACCAATTTTTATTTCTTTTTGTTCTTTTCCCCATTCCCACCAGTACGTGGCCAGATAGATATTCCTCATGGATTTCAGGGCTTATAACAGGGTGTGTGTATGTGTATTGCGATGTGTCATATCAGTGAGAGACGAGCAGCTCTTTCTGATGACAGTCATTGCCTGTGTGCGGGAGGGGAAGTACAAGTATCAATTATTCCCTAGGTCTGGATTTTGCTGCTGTTATTAAACATTCTCTTACAGCTTATTGACAAAAAGTGCTGGTCATTACCCTAAATACTGATGGGAGTTTCAGCTTGTGATGCAGTTCAGATTCTGACCAAGTTGTGAATATCCCTCTTAATTACAGCTTATTTACCAATGCGGTTGCTTACCTTTTGTAAATGAGTACAAGATGCCAAAATGCTGTTATGTGGAGCTTAATATTAACAATATTAGTATTATTTGGTTCCATTTAACATTAAAGATAATTACAGAAATGAAGCCACTGATATATCAAATATGAATTAATCTTGAAGATATTACTTAATTTTCATAATTGCAATTAGCAGAATAAGAAGTTTAGTAGTGATATTTTGATTTGGGTTTTAGCATCTCAGTGGCAGTTTGGAGTAGCTAAAAACAATAAGGTTTAGGCTATAGGCAGCTTCTTTTTTGTGTCAAACTAGTTTTATATGCTATATCATAAAACTTTCAGTCCAATCAGCAACTACATTTAAATACTGCAAATTGTGGCAGCAAAACAATAATTCTGCTGATTAGCCCCTTTCCATTTCTTGTAAGTGAACTGTTTATGCTGTTGAGTACCTTTTGAAAAAAGAAAAAGCCAAAACAGCCTTGATTAGTCAAGGAGTAATTGGATGACTTGATTTTAGCAAGAGAATGAATTGGTTGATGATAGCCTGTAACTAAGTGTAGTGGTTCTGTTCAGATGAATACATAACATACAGTCATCAGATCTTGACAGGTATAACATAAGCAATGCAAAAATTTCTGGAGGCTGAGAGGTAAATTTTGTCAAAGAATTTTGAAGCTGATTCTTGAAAGAAATGGAAAGAAATGCGTGTGCCATTAGATGATACTGTTTAAAATGTGGCATTTGTTACTGCTATGCTGTATACATATTTATGTGCTGTTAGTTTTGCATGTGAAGAGCAGATCTAGTCTGTGTGTCCGGGCTGCTGTCAAGTCCTGACAAATGCACAGTTCCGGCATTTCTGCAAGGAAAAAACAGAGTCAGGTTGCACATCCTCTCCAGGCATTTGTTCTGTTTTCTGCATCTTTTTTTATCTAGTGTAATTTGAAAATAAAAGGCAGAATTGGCTATCACTTTGTTACATTCTTAATGCCATTTAAAACATATTTTTGGACCCAAACAGCCCAGATAAAGTTCTCAGCCAAAGATAAATCCTTCCCTGAAACTGAAGAATATTTCAAGTTTGAACCCACTGGCAACAGAAGAGGGAGCTGGATGTTTTAGTGATAATTTCCAAGCTCTTCATTTCTAGTAACTTCAGGTTAAATCATTATTTTGGGGCTGTTAGATTACAAAAATGAGTTCTGCTCCTGTATGATGCTTTACTATTTTCCTGTCTAAGTGCTTGCCTTGTTTTAATAGCAGTATCTGGATGCCACTAAAACACTATGGGGTGCTTACTTACATCGAGCCTGATGTTTCTAACTCTGTAATCTTTGTTCTTTTACGCTAAAGGAAGTGTCAGGGTTGTATCTTTAAAGCTAGAGTGCAAATCCTTCAGCATGTATTTGAAAAAAGGCTCATACCTAGAGTACTTGAAACATAAGAGGTGGTTTCTGTTCAACTTCCTCTTGACAAACTTCTGATAAAATTGTAGTTTACTTCTGGTGGGATATGTGAGACACCAGAGAAGTTATTAACAGATTTTTAAACAATGAAATTTCTTATTAGGATCTCTCAGTTGATCTTCCTGTATTGCTGTATGGTTAGCTTACTTGTTGACAAACAAATGCTTCCTTGGGAGATTCTTGAGTAAGTCTATTTTATGTATGTATTTTTTTTCCTCCCCATGTGGTAAATGGATCCTTTTTTCTCTTACACTAGTATGCCATAGTTTCCTGTAGTAGAAAAGAGGATGCTTTTGGAGCACAGGCAGTATAACTTTAGGAAGCAGTCAAAAGGAAGGTAATGTGGTTTGAGGTAATGTTTAAGAAATGCCAAGTCCTTCTGTTTTAAAAGCAAATGCAGTTGATAAAGACGTGGGAAGAAGAATGAATTTGCATTATATTAATTGGGGAAGGTCCTTGTCCATAGGTCATACTGCCTTGAAAACACAGGGGCATGGCTAGTTTTGGAGATGTTAATAGCAAATATATTTTTTTCATTAGTATTATTTTGAAATAAATGAAGTGGCTAGTTAGATCAGATTGTTGTTTGTGAAATTCCAAAATATCACAACATTTTCAGAGACAAATTTTTTAGCGCAACTTTGAAAAAATTGATTTTTGAAATGAAAACTTTGAAAGCTAGACCACAGAGCTCAGCAATCAGTAGGCTGGCAGTTTCTAACCTTGAAAAGGTATTTCCTATTTATAGAAGTTGTACTCTGATTACGTCAATAAGAAGACAGACATGTTGTGTTTGGGGTTCACCAAATTTGCACACAACTCATCAGAATGGAATTTACCTCTGAGAGGTGACCATGTTTTCCCTCACAGTTCTTCTGCAACTATTTCATTCTAGTCCTTTGCTTCCTCACTTGGATGCTCTGCTACGATAATTTCTGAGAGCCTTTGCTCCCTCATTTTTCTAGCAAGCTCTCTCAAACTATAATCAGCTTGGGATCAAAACAAGACTACCAGATGTCTGTTTCTCCTTCCCTCCATTGTTTTTCTCATTGATTTTGTTGTAATCAGAGATGAGTATTAGACAAGCCAATATGAGGATTACTTTGTCAGTGTTTATTTTACACTTTCCTTCTTCAATGCCCATAAACTGAGTTGTATTCTTTTTTTTTTTACCTGATACCCAAGACAATCTTACCTGTTCCTTCAAAAAATGAAATTCTCAGTTGTTTACTGTGATCTTGAATCTCAAGACCTACTTCCTATCTTCCCTATTTCTTCCAATTCAGTGGTTTTTAGTTTCAACAGGCTACTTCTCTACTTTGTGCTCAATTTCAACTACTTAGACTACTGCTTAGTCAGTGTTCATGGCCTGTGTCCACCTTGAGCATCTTGTTCAGTGTACAGCTATTGCACTGTCTTTAACTGGACAGTGATAGCATTCTTAGTCCCTATTTAAAAATAGAGCCTTAGAGCTTTCTGTTTTGCTGCTGTGTATGTTGGAAGGAAAGCGGGACTATTGTATCATCTTGCTTGACAAAGGAATTTCACGCGAAGGCAGAGAGACAACGTAATCAATATCAGTACTGTTAACAATTTATTTCAGGTAAGATTTGTAGATTGATATTATAGTTCTTATTTTCATCTTTGAAAGTTGCAAATAGCCTACACATTTTCTGGTTTGTCTTGAATCAGACAAGAATTTCTTCAAGCAGTTTTGCAACTCCATTTTTAACTACTTCTTTGCCTTTTCACTACTTTTAACCAGGGACTGGGTAAAGTACTATTCTAATAGTTTAACTTTGCTAATTTCTCACAGTTGTACTTTTCCCCAAGACATCTTATCTCTCGCTCAGAGCCTGTTTCTTAAGGTTGCCATCAGTTCCATCTTGCTATGTCTGCATGGAGCTCTGCAGACCAGAGTTGAATTCCCTACAGTGCTCAGTGTGATCTGTGCCAGTCCATCACTGCAAAGCTGGCTGAAGGCTGCTGGAAGAAATTGTTCAAGATACATCCCATGTAGATATTGAGACAAAGTTATAACTAAGGCTCTTTCGTTATAGTAGTGTTGCTCTGCCTTTTCCTTTCCTTCTTCCTTGAGTATCCCACTGTCCCACCTCTGGCAAGGCAGTTGGTCAAAGGATGATCTATTTTAGGTTGATGACTGAAGTAGACATTGACAAACTCTGAACAAGAGATTGACAAATCTGAATGCAAGATCTTCATAGTCATGGAGCTTTTCTCCTGACAATGTGGGGGTTTTTGTTGTTTTTTTAAACCCATGGACACCAAATGCAGAAAGAAGATATAAACAACTTGAGAATACATTATTTAGATGGTAACAGATGCTTTTCCCTTGATACAAGGAAGAAAGATAAACTTCTTTTAGCTGTATAAAAACTACTCATCTGGTGGGAAGCCTGGGCAGGTAGACTTTTTGTTGATCTGTGTGGTGACATCTTCCTACTTCCCATTTTTATTTAGTGTTTTCCTGAACAGCTGTTAAAGGGTTTTCTAGTATTTGTTCATCTGCACTGCTTGTGTCCCATTCAGTCGGGTGCACAGGTAAGTATTTATGGAAGACCAGGGCTACAGTATCTCTTCTTTAATTGTCTGGCACTGGTGTAGTTTAGTGTAGTGAGTTGCCATTTGACAGAGCAGCCTGTTCCCCTGTCTCTGCCAGCATCAGTGCTCGCTGATGATCTTTGAAGATAAACAGTTAATAAGAGAGGAGGGATCTTCTGGTAACCGCTGTTTTAAAGACTTTTCATAAGTTTATGGGAAAATACTTTGGACATTTGACTGTCAGTGACGTTTTAAAGCTGTGTTCCATGTGCTTTGATGTAAAACCTTTACTGCTAAAACTGCTGTTTCCAGTAAGTTAAAAGATGACATTCAAGATATGGCAACAAAGAACCCCCACAACTTTCTGTATATAAGCTAAGGAATTGTTTGGGTTTGACCCTATTTCTTATCTTTTTCAGTACAAGGAATGAGTTGGCTTTTTTCCCCTGTATAAAGAATCAGTTGATTTTAATTTTGGTACTGTTAAAATAACATTATTTTTGTGGTTGATTTTTTAAATGTATCTGTAATATTACAGGCCAGCATGCAAATACTCTGAAAATTTATCCAGGAAGAAGTAATAAACTGCTTTGAACTGTTAGTGGTTTTTATTTTTAAAATAGGTATTGATTTTTTTAGGGTGTGGGATTTTTTTTGGTTGCTGCTTCTCTGATAATTTAAATCCTAGTTGAATTATGTTGCCAGATTGTCATCAGAAGGGCATGAAGTCAGCACACATGCTTCAGTAATATCTGGTTGTTTTAACCTTATGTTTCCAGTTGGCAATTTGAAATTATGGCTTCAACTGCACTTTAAATATGTGATAATAGCATGTGTTTCTAATAAGGGCCAGCACCATTTTGTTCAGATAGTGTGAATGGTTGTCACTCATATATGACAAATGCACCTTCATCTGCTTCTTTGATGGCCCCCTAAAAACCATACCCTCAAATCAGGCCGATGAAATTAGCTGCTGTGTAAATTGTGTGTCTGAGTGGTTCATTATCTAATCACCGTCAGAACCACAGTGATAAAGTAGATTGAAACAGGGACGAGGTCTGCCAGATGATTTCAGGGCTTTTTTTCTAAACCCTGTTTCCCTTGGAAACACTAAGAGTCATTCAGAACTTCAGAATTCTTTGTCTAGAACTTCTTTTCTTAATGCATAAAATTGGTCAGCCAGTGAAGTCTGCCAGGGTGATTTGTAAGGTTTTCTCTCCATGATTCTTGTAGTCCTTACTGTGTGTATTTGGTTACTATGTTTGCTACTGGTAGGTTAGGTGCTGTTAAATATACTGTTACCTATTCTCAGGAAACTGCTCCAGACTCTTCCTATGTAGAAGAAACTTTTAAAAGATGCCTCAATTACTCTCCTGAAATGGTGAAGTGATATGCTTTGTATATATGGAGAGAGAGCTTTGGATTCTGGAGTTAGTATGTAAATTAACATGCTAAAACATTGTCATATAGAACATTGTATGTGACACTTGTACATGGGCAGTACGACAGACCTACTGACGTTTTCATCTCCAGTGCTTGTGACTTGTAGTAGTATGTTCTAAATATATATTTCTCATCTTTTTACCTTAATATGTGATTTAAGTGTTCTTTTGTTTTAGGAGCGTTTGAAGATGATGACATCACTCACGTTGAAGGAAGCGTAGATCCTGTTCGTGACATTGAAATAATACACGAAGAGCTTAGACTTAAAGATGAGGAGCTGATTATGCAGAGCATAGACAAGCTTGAAAAAGTAGCTGTAAGAGGAGGGGATAAGAAATTAAAACCTGAATATGTAAGTGCATAACCTATAAAAGCAAATCATTAAGTACTATCTGCATTGAATTGAAATACTCGTGTTGCTGGGTTTTGTTACTAATTTCCCACATGTATAGTACAAAACACTACTACTATTTTTATATGTATTTTAAAGTAATTATTATTGTGAATTAAAAAATTACTAGAATGATTTGCTGTGTTGGCAGGGTAAGATTTCATAGATTAAGCTAATTGTAACTTTTGAAATTTAATTGTTATTTTTCTTGCTGACACAGCTTTATATGAGAATTGCCAATACTTCATCAAACTTGCATCGGTGTTTAGTTGTAATTCAAAGTCCAGCAGTCACGTCTGAGTAATTCTTGGTGTTAAGTTCTATTATGATGGTAATACTAGTATTCCTGTAGCAAGCAAGTGAATATATTTTCTTGATGTGGTTGCATTTTATGCCTTTTAGTGCATGTTAAATTAAGACTGCTAGTTGAAAATAATTTTGGAATGTTGTTGGGGAAAGCTGCTTAGATGAGCTCAATTATCACAGGGTAATAGTGCCGTTTCTTTGTAAATTAGAGATGTTTAATAATTATCAACTTCAAAATATATTGTTGCAAATTGTTATTTTACTGCCACTTGACTTTTGAGTCTCCTACACTTTGCTAGTAGTCTAGTTACTAATTTTTCTTTATTTCATTAATCTCCTACTAATATTTCAGGTGGTATATCAAACTCATTCTCTAATTGTTACAGCAGTTTATCAGTATGGAAATAGACTATTTATGCTTAACAGTTAAGTAGTAAGAAATAGTGTTTTTTCCCATGACTTTTGTGATAACAAGTTATAAGGAAGGCATTGTTATACTGGTGCTGGGTGTGTGAATTTATCAGTATTGAAGTGGAGTGAAATTTGTTGGCCTTACCTAATGTTTGGAAATGAATAGGAACTGGAATTGAGCATCCCTCTCCAAAATGTTCAACTTCATGATGCAGTGTTAAAAAGCACTCCTTTAGTAGTTTCTGTTGGTGAAGAACTAGTCTTCATCTGATTTAAAAAGTATTTTATTCCTTGGTTGGTCTAAGCCATAAAAAATAGCTATTGTTGGATGATTTAAAGGCTTTCACATAAATCCAAAGAGAGTGAACCAGGTATGCTTCATTTAAGGTCTTATCTGATATGTGAACCCCTAGCCCTGGGTACATGTGGGCAGTGATTTTTATCTTTTACCAAAGGTTTTGCATGCTTAGAGGAACAGTGCAGCCTATGCCTGTGGTTTCAAATAGCATCCACAGTCTTTCACCTTTTAATTCATCTTAAAGGGGCAAGCAGAAATGCTGTCCATCATGAATTCCAAGTTCAGCCTAAGCCTAAATTTTACATTGATAGGAGATGATGAAAATGAGTGTTGTGATGCTGTTCTACCCCAGTCTTGAGCTCTTCTTGTTTACTTTCTTGTGTGACTGTCTTTGGAAAGACCTTTGCTCGGCTCCTCATGATGGAGTGTTCTTGTGAGGATTTTGAATGTACCTCTCTGGATGCTTTGAAGATTTCTTACACAATCTATGTTCCTGCTGCTGTGCTAAGGAAGAGGTTGACACTTTTGTGATTGCAAAGAGTCATAACTGAAGTGTGTTGTAAATAAAATTTGTAATAGTGATCATGTAACTGCAATGGACGGTGGGTACAGTTACGGTTGCATGACAAGAGTTGCTTTACCTCATTTTTTAACTACAGAGAGTTGGTATGTGCTTGAAAACAGAAAATGTCAGATTATTCTCAAATATAGGGAGATGGTAAGTAAAAACCTCAAATCTAGAAATGCAATTCAGATCAATTAAAGAAAAATTTTAAATCTGCATCATTAATCTGCCTTTACGTAGCTTTAATTCCTCATCTATTTCTTTGCCTCTGTTCTGTTCATCTGTAGTTCACCTGTCAAAATGACTGTCGCCTTGCTTTTGTGACTTACACTTCTTGTCATTCATTGTTTTTTTAATCCTTTTCTTGATGATCACACCAGGTTCTTGAAGTCATGTTGCTCTTCCAATTCTGTTGTCAGTAACAGCTGTTACACATGACCAGTCTCAGATGAGTTTGTCAACAACAACAGAGGTTTCAAAGACATTAAATTCCTTTGTTTAATGGGAAGGGGTGGCTGAACAGAGTGGGGAGGCACAAATTAATGCTCCTCTTGAGACAAAGGCTCCACACAGAAGCTCTAGTCACTAGGGAATCTCTTCAGGGAAGTGCTGTGGGGCATAATGCCTGTGAGTCTTGCTGATCTTGGACCTTCTTGCTTGTCTGCCTTTGTGACTTGTATCCTTCAGTTGTAAGGTAGGCAGTAGGCCTTTGTAAAATGGACTTTTTTAATGGTAAAGGCCTATGAAAGCTCTGCCTGGTTACTTTTTTTTTTTCCTTGTAAATCAATCCTTAGGTCCAGTTATATACCTCATACAAACAGGATTGTGTAAGATTGTAACAGCAATTCTTTGGCATTTCCAGCCACTAGGGTGTTTATTTAGATACTCAGTCACTGGGGTTGTGAGGCACTCCTGTAAAGTTTGCTTTGCTTCTTTTCCTTTAATGTTTTCTGTTGCAGAGAAGGCCTTTGGTTGCATCCTCCACAGTGTACTGCAGGATTCACTGTGCAGTAAATGACTTATGGGTTTAGGAGGAGAACCATATGGAATTGCCGAAAAAAGAAGTTAAAGATTATGCCTTCTTCCTAAAGCAACAGACAAATGTTAGGAGCGTATTTTGCTGTTTGGCCATCCTGCACTTCCCGAATCCATTGCATTCTGTTGGAATTCTTGTCAGCCACAAAAAGAGTTCCCTGTCCAGCACAATTTGTAAAGTTTCTATGCAGATTGCAGCTGCTGTTCAAGGCTTCCTCTTTCCAGGGCAGAAAAATCATTGAGACAGTATGGACTGAAATTAATACTTCTTTCCAAACAGGTTGTCTTCAGAAAAAGGGAGGATGGGATGGGACTGGGAGAGGACTTCTCAGGATTTGCCAGTATGATACATAGCCATTGCTAATTTCTGACCGTAGCAGAGGTGTGGAACAAACAGCTCTTGTCTATGCTCTGAGTGTTCCCAGTCATTTTCCCTTTCAGGACAACAAGATGATTACAAGGGGAAAAAACCTAGTGTTCATAGGTTGTTTTGATTTTGTTTTAAAGGGACAATGTTAAAATTTTGTCTCTTGTTTTTCATTGTTTTCCCCGTGCTTTTGAGAGCAATTTAAGGTGAAGACACTTGAGAATCTTTTAAGAATTTTAACTGGTTGAGAGTTGTGGAAGTAAGTCATCTTACTTCATAAATATGGATTGTCTGCTTTAGAGGATTCTCTTTATCAGTAAACCTCCACAACTGTGACTCGGTAGTCTGAAATCTCAAAAAGCTTTAGGAGGAGAAAAATAGAAAATTGACAGCGTGTTGAAGTCAACAGCACTTAAATCTGAGATTTGTATTTGATTACCTGCCTCCTTGCATTGTGTTATAACTTGTTAATTATCGTTTTTCCTCCTCCTAAGCCCACATTGCCTACAGTTGGTAAGTTCGTCTTTGTGCACTGACCTGGCTTTGCAGTTGAATAGTGTTAACTGTTTGCACTGTTTCTCAGAGAATTGATTTCTCAATCCCCTGTCAGCAGAAATAAAATAGCCAACTGTTGTTAAGGAGCCATCAATGAAATAATTTTCAAGATCTACTTCGAAATCAATGGCACAATATGATCCAAGATCAGCAACGTGTAATGTTGGCATAAGCTTGGAATAGCTTCCTTTAGACATGTATTGTTGTCTGGTTTGTTTCCACTGCCTTCTTTGAAGTGACTGTCTGCTATTACTAAGGATACTAGTCTTTCAGATGTGGTGTACATTTAAATTTTATTTTGGCCATAACTTTCTGAAGAGATATTGTTGAATAAAAATACTCCTGTTATTTGCATGTATTAGAACGGTGCATATATAATTTCAGAAAGCAGTCAGGGTAATTTTATGTTTTAAGTCTGGCTGGTGCTGTTGTCTGTGGATACATGAGATAGATACTGAGTTAAATTTTATTATTAACTTATTACTCATCTGTCATTTTGAATAGCAGAAGATTTTAAAGTAAAATTCAAATATATATGAATTTATAGATGAGTGTGCAAATTACAAAAGTTAGTTTTTAAAAAAATATGTTTTAATTTATGGGATTGTTTAGTCCTGGAGACAGAGGTCTTCATCTAATAAAGTGACCATTATTGCAGGATTCTCTTCCATTGCTCTTCCAGTGTGATTCAATTCTAGTCCTTAGAGATTGACCCTTTGCGACAGATATTCCCTTCAGCCCTTTGTTAGTGTATGAAATCTTGAATTCCCATACAGAATAATTCTTATGGTAATGGTATTGAGATTCATGTATCTGACCACAAAAATATTGTTTATAGCTGAGTTGATGCAGATTATCGATGTTAGTGATAAGAAGACAAAATCATTAGGTCGGCAGCAATGTCTGCGGTGTTTGAGCTTCCAATTTTCAGTTGAAAGGTGGCCTTTGCAGTAGGTCAGGATCAGTGTTCAGTGCATTTGAACTTCCAGTGTTCAGTTGAACAGAGTGTTTTCACAAGTCCTTTGAGATACAAAAATTCCATTGTTAAAGTCAGTTTGAAAATAAGATTACTTTTTCAAATCAAACACATTTTGTATGAGCAAAAGTAATTGCAGTTATGAAAAGAGCTGTTAGAGACTCCTTTTTAAAGTAATGGTACCAGAACCATTTAGTGCATGCTGAATTTAAAAGAAAGGCATCAAGCTTTGCTTTGTTACTGCGATGGCTGATGACCTAATAATTGATACTTGCCCTCCGCCTTTGCTAATTGTATTTGTCAGCATACATGTACTATGAGGAGTAAAGCAAAATCTTCCTAATGATGTTTTAAGTAACCTTAATCTTTTTGTATTTCTTCCTTACGTTTACTGTCTTGGTCCTGTCCTGAAAATGCAGTAACTGTGAAAGATTTTTTTGTCATTCATTATTTGTTGTCAAAATCACTGATATGATTTGAGAGATACTTCATGTCTAGTGGAGAGCTGGTAGATTGTTTCTTCTTACCAATATATACTAGATGAAAAGCTTTCCTTCCAGCAACATTGTGATGAATGGGACGGTGCCAAGCAGAATTCGCTGACCTCGTACTGCAGGCACTTGCCAGAGTTCTCACGGATGGATGAACTCTTATTTCCTCTAACTGATGATGTCAGTTGGGAATTTTCACCTTTCTTTCACTCCAAGTTGAAGATAAATACAGCAATGAATTGTATAATTTTTTTTTCCAGTTTCTTTGGTCTCCTTTTGTGAAAGGAGAGTTTGAGAGGCCAGTTTGTTCCAGTGGAGATGGAAAGAAAGGAGCAGCACACACATCCACTGTTGATATACTTTCTGCCGGTGGCTCTTACAATTACTAACTTAAATCATAGAGAATCGAGAAAATATTTATATTCTTAATGCATATAATTATGCCTAAAATCTTGAGTGGACCATTTACTGTGCTTAATGTGGTATTTAGAGGAAATTAAACTTCCTTCTGGAGAACAGTTTGAATGTAGTAGGAAAATATTCATGGCAGATGTTTGTGAATTAATCGGTAGTAAAGCCTGACTTAAAAGTACATAACGTGTAAATACAGTTTTGGATTCTTTTGGTATTATCAGTAGACAAAGAGAAGTCGGTGCTTAAATACTTTCTGTCAAGGCTGATCTTTCCTGTGTAGATTTTAGAAGTGCCTTAAGGTAATTACTTTTGTAAATTATGTATGGGTATGTCTAGATACAAGCCATTTATGTACATTCTATGTACATATGCCCAAATAAGACTATATACGGGTAGTTATGTTTTAATTTGGCTTAATTCAGGTTTACAACAAATGCTGGATTTATTTGGAAATAAGTGTGAGTAAGAATGTCTAATAAGTGCAGTAAGAAAAGTTTAGTGAAACTCAATGGAAGATGTTTCATTTTACTTTTCAGTGCAATTTCCCTGTTCTGAATTTCTGAACTGCTGGAAATAATCACTTGTAGATAGACTGCTTTTTGTATCCTTGCCTGCTTTTCTCTTTGGGAAGCGACAAGTGACTGTGTCATTTTATGTATAATGCCATAGAGACCACAAGGATGACCCACACAGGAGAATGTGGGGATTATTGACATGAACTATACTGCCTGGAATGCCTTTAGGGTGTTTTGGGTGAAAGTACACTTTGTGGTTCATAAACATTATTGGCATCTAGCTCTATGTAAATCTTACATAATGTACAGCTTGTACTGGCTCTGTTAAAAAGGTATTAAATAGAAGAAAGGATAATACACTTGTCCTAAATCCATTACTTCTCCCATTGTATTTTTATTAAAGTCGGTGAACAGGGGAATTGTGAGAGATTAGACATTATTTTGTACCGCAGAGGAGCTCATTGTCAGTCCAGTTGATGCAGTTACCTGACTTGTTCTCTTTCCTGTGCCCAGCTGCTGCAGCTTATTTAAGTGCTTAACACAATGGAAAAACATGATCTAGCCTTTTCTTTAAACTGCAAAATTTGCCTTAATTTTCCTTTAAAAATACTATTGTTTCTAAACACTGCTTTTAGAATAAATTCTTACTGTCACTTCATCCTCACTCTTCTGAATTGCCAGAAAACATTGAGGAAAAGCAGAGACCTGAGGCCATGCTCAATAGAACTAAAAAAATTTTCAAGGAAAGCTGTGAATGAAAGGACTGTGAGCATGGTGTACACTGTACACCTCATGTTAATGAGGAAAATTGTGTGTACTCAATAAATTGCTCTTGGTGCAGCACAGTTAAACTAGCTATGAGTACCTTAAATAGCATTGTTCTCTATCTGAGAGAATTTTGAAGGCCAGATGGAATACTATTCATTATCTCATTTAATCTCTTGCATACCCTAGTTTAATTCTTAAATTCTATTTCAACTATGACTGTATCTCTTAGGGGAAAAGTCAACCTTTATTTAAATATTTTCTGGCTAGAGATAAATGATTTTAACTTGCATAAGCTATGCCAGTGATTAATTATCTTTACTATTTAGAAATAAGACAGAGCTGTAGCCTGTACTTGTCAACTCTGTACTCCTGAGTTTTTTGTTAATATATATAAAATACAATAAGTAGAAAAGCGTAAGATTTAAGAGCACCAAGTCTTCATATACAAACACTTTTTCAAAACCTCTTGTTTTTCTCTAGATTTTCAGTATTTCAGGAGAGATAAGTGTAGAATTATTTCCGTTGGACGTTATTTATATACTCAAAGACTCTATTAGTCTTTTAGTTACAGTACAGTTCACTTGCTTACAATCCTCCAAGCTTCTCAGTTACTCTGATAGTGTCTTCAACCTTCCTTGTCCCCCACCCAGCATGTGTATGAACTTCAATGTATTGTACTGAAAAACCTTCACTAAATCTGTGTGGCAGTTCTGTTCACTACACATGATTCATATTGTTAGTAATTTGCTAATCTCTGAATCTGTGCATGATTAACATGGTCTTTTTTGACTGTTGAGAGATAACTAGCAAAATGCAAAGAGTTTGTTCAGAGTTCCTCCAGAAGTTCACTGGATTTTCTATTCACAGTTACCTTCTGAGACCTACTTACTGGTTAGATGGTGACTGCGTTTACTGTATGCAGTGGCTTATTAATTAAACACCTTATACTACTACACCAGATTCCTTGGAGAAGTCAGAATATATTAATTATACACTACCACCTTCAATATTGATATGCCATACTTTTGAATTTCAGTGAGAAATGAGGAGCTAACCAAGAACTACAGGTAATGATTTAGGTACACCTTACAGCTTTCCAAGCAGCCCAGCAGTGGAAATGATAAAATATTAGACAATTGAAACATTTTAATAAAACACATTTAACTGCTTTTGAAGCTTTTAGAGGGAAATAGTAAGTTATTACATCTTGGAAGTTTTGAAGGAAATGAATAAAGCGATGAGGAACAATCCGTGCTTCCCTTGGTGGGAAAAACCCCCACTGTACTCACAGTTACTCTTTGTAGTGGTGGAGACTTTTGCACTGCCTGCAGGATCACAGAGAATTCACTTGCACTTTGAAGTGTGAAGTGATAATCCTCACAACTGCTTACTTCTTTATTAAATTTGCGGAAATTAATTACATGCCCTGCTAATTTACAACAGAAAAATCACAATTCTCTGATGCCAAGTAGGAAAGTGAGTTTTCCAAGCTTCAGTTTAGTCCCTCATGCTGTGAGAAGAATTTGGCATTGGCACACATTATTACTATCATTCATCCAGAAAGCTTATTAATGTATGCACATTTTTCTAGTGTCTCATGAGCATGTCTTGGTAAATCTCCTATATGCAATTTACACGTATTTCATTATTTTACTGCTGGACTTACTGTAAAGTCCTGCTTAGTGTTTGTGAGTTGTCTACTTGAGGCTTTTGGAAAAAGAGAGCTGGATGTAAATTAAAATCACTGTATTGGATATGGCTAAATATACAAAGTACTCACATGTGCTAAATATATTGCCATGAATATAGTCAGAAATTAACTGATTCTTATAATTGTGATATTTGATATTCATGAAATTTGCTGACTTTCATATGCCTTGACAACTGTAAGTAAATTGGATTCTGGAGGGGTTTGGGGCAGCTTTATGAATGGTGCTTGTTAAAATGTTGCTAGCTGAAAAACAAGAATGCCCCTCTCATCAAACAAGGCAAAGTGGATCATTCTGCTGGTGACAGATTGACCTCGAAGTGTGCAACTGGGGAGGCCAGGTCTAATGCAACAAAGTGGATCATTGCTCTGTATTCTGTTATTAAGCATCTTGAAGTTAACTAGAGTACTGATTAAATGTGTTTAAATGACTGTTGCAGTGATAGTGAAGATAGAGAGATTGTTTCATACTTTTTTACCAGTCCTAAAGAGACGCAAATAATAAAACTAAAAATAGTGCTGCATGAGATATAACCTGAAAATGTGCTTTTTGCATGTTTGTTTGGAATATGGAGGCAGCTGAGTGAAAAGAGAAATCTGTGGAAATACTTGCTTTTCTTCATGTTGTTATCTGTGTTTAACAAAGTCGTGTTAAGGAGTCTTTTTAAAAGTCTCATTTAAATGGGACACCAGCATTTGTGCAGGGGAATCTGAGTTCATGTATCCCATGTTTAAGTGTCTGGACTACCTGTCTTATGTTCTGCATGATGTGACTGCTGCTCAAATAGTCTGTTAGAGGAATCATTGTGTCTCTGCTTCACCGGCTTCATACATAAATACCGGAGTTACTTACAAGTTTCCATCCTTTTATCTAAGAAAAGTTTTCCAATACTTTGCCGTCATCTCTGTAAAACCAAAAGAAAATTGCAAGTATACAGCTGTCAGTTCCCCCAGCACATTGAGTTGTTGGTCAGCCTTCCTATGGAAATTGCCCATGTAATTACTGCTTTAGAATAACAGTTGCAAACAGCATCAAGTCAGGTACCTAAATGAGAACTTACAAAAATCAGGTCAGTGCCAAAATGGGGTTAGATGTGTCACTGTAAGTAGCAGGAAAATGTGGAAGAGAGGCTTTGATTGGCAGCTCTGTGTTTAGATAGGCTTTAGAAAGGCCAAACTTTATTTGCCTTGTTGATGCTTGAAATTTTCTGGAGGTGTTATATAGCTCCTATTACACTGTGATTATAACTTAGGCTTTCTGCTTAAGCCTAAAAGTTTGGCTTTGGTAACTTCTGCAATAGTGGGGTTTTTTCTGTCCATTTTTTATTGACTCCAATTGATATGTAGTACTGTGTTACTACTGAGGGGAAACCAATGCCAATGTGGTAGGGGCCTAGAGAATTGGTTTAAAACCCAAAATAGTGTGTTACCAGAATTCCTTCACTGCTGAACAGGAATCTTGGGAGTTTTGTTGCTTTTTATGTATGTCTGTTTAAAGAGAAGCTGAAGATCTTAAAATGAAAAGTCCTTACTGGTAGCATTGCTTCCTTTATCTTGTTTATACTGATTAATTAAAAAATAAAAAGCACATAGGGTTAAAGATAAGATGGTACCACTGTTTTCTTCTTTATGTGTAATCTTGTTGCATGTCTCTACATAAGCTGTTCTGGCCACTCATCATAGTAACCAGCTGGGCCATTTCACCTGCTGGAGCCATTAAAGAGGACTCTCTCCCCCTAGATTAATCCCCTCCGACATTAGTTTTTTGCTCTGACAACTGGAGCAGGCATTCAGAATTTGCAGGTGGCCAGTGTGACGCACATAATTGCCTACAATTTTAGGCAATGAATAAAAATGGTCTACATTACTTGTCAAAGGTTGTATATGCAGTGCCAAGTGAGATCTATGGGAAGCCTTTTAGGGTTTAAAGAACAGTTAATAGCAAAGCTGCACAGTGCTTTTTTAATCATAATGCATTTGTAATATAGCACTTTGATCTTCTCCTTGTAGGAAATGGTGTTATATTAGCCACTTTTAAACATTTATGAGTGAAATTCAGTTATAGGAGAGTAAAAGTGATTATTCTTAGGCAGAACATGTTAGATTTCATTAAAAGTTTTAGCTTGCCCCTTCCTTGTTAAAATCTGTGGGGAGTCCTGTTCCTGGAGGGTTTCAAATCAGGATCTGAAGATTTAGAAGAGCTTTTTCTTTTTTTCTATACTAAAGCTACTGCAAGACTAGAAACGACAGTAGTAAATACTGATGTTATTTGTGGTTGTTTATAAATGTACTTCAACCACACAGCATTAAGTGCAAAAAATGTTGTGTGTTCAACAGTTTAGGGACTGTTTCCTTGTATTTTAAAGATCCTTATGCTCACTTGCGTCAATTACAACTTAAAAAATGCATTATTTAAAGCATGATCATAAATTATCTACAACAAAAAATAGGCGACTCTAAAATGTACTACTCCTAGAAGAGCCAAGTTTGACCTTTCAGACCCAAGAGCCTTTTATTAACACCTGCCTGTAAGGAGAACCGTGCCACACGCAGCTTTCGGATTCACGACCACAAAACTGATGAGGAAAGGCTTGAAGGGTTCAGTTTGTGTCACTTGCTGTTTGCCGTTTCCATTTCACAGATGATTAATCTTTCTGTGAAGAAAGGCCAGAGAAACAAAGCACATTGGGCTCTTCCTGCAGTTACTCCTTCTGAATGCACACTAGCTTGCTAACTAAAAGGCCTTTAGATTTCCTGCCGAGAGAGATGTTCTGAAAGTGAATGCAGCTGGTTGGAGGTCACCAGTGCAAGGCTCTTGCCATTGTGTAATGGAGGCTTTGGCAGGTTTCATTTGGGGGGGGAGGGAGAAGGTGTTGGCGAAAAATTAATGTGGAATAAAAAGGGCTTTGGCCATTTGAATTAATTTCTTGAGGGTGGATCATCAATAATAGGCTCCATTTCTTTTGCTCACAATATAAAAAAAAAATATTTGATGTGTTTTGTCCCACCCATTCCCTTTTCTTAATGGCATGTTTATATGGTATGTGGTCTCTCCCGCTGGATGCTGAAATATCGTGCCTTACTGAGTTTGAAAAGCAATCTAAAATGTACTGATTTTTGCATGTATTTTATGAGCCCTGTTTATTTTCATAGTGGCAAGAGATAATACTTAAGTATTGTGTATTTAACATCCTAATTGTGGGATTTGTATGTTGATCTTCAGTGACTTTTAAAGCAGCAATTTCTATTTCTCTAGGAGAGTAAAATTTTTTTTCTGAGAGGTATTATCTAATTTTTAATTTGTATGTATACATTGAATCTTAATTTATACATGGCTTGTTTATGGAAGAGAATGGTCTGATATCCAGCTGAGTTTTTGACTTTTTTTTTCCTTGATCCTGTGTAGGACGTAATGTGCAAAATCAAGACATGGGTAATAGATGAAAAGAAAGCTGTCCGCTTCTATCATGATTGGAATGACAAAGAGGTAGGCTATAAATATTATCCCACGAATTGACTTCTAATTTTGCTACCTGTTACTGCCCTTTTTTAAAGGTATTTTTTTCTTTTATATTTCATAGTGTATTGAATGTTAAATTTATCAGCCAATTCTGTCTTTATCTGAGTTATATATTATACTTCAATTCTGTAGCCTTCTTAGGCATTCCATGAGGAAAACGATAATGAAACTAATTCAAGTTGATGTAACCTGTTTTTAAAATTCTCCTCCTATATTTTCACGTGCAGATTGATGTTTTGAACAAACATTTGTTTTTTACTTCAAAACCGATGATCTACTTGGTTAATCTCTCTGAAAAAGACTACATTAGAAAGAAAAACAAGTGGTAAGTGTGTATGGGTGAAATGTTTCAATTTATGTTTCTCTTTCAGGTTTTTCAATGGTCAGTAATTCCTTGTGCATTTAGATCACCAAGGATATTAAAATAACGGTATAAACCAATTTTGTATTTCTGTTACTTGTTACGCTCCCATGACATGCTGCTTGAGTACAATGCATATGGTGAAACCCTGACTGAAACTGTAGAAAAGAATATGCTTTCCTTCCTTACAGTTTTCCATGAATCCATTAACTGTGAAGAAAATAGATTTGATTTAGAAGAACTGATTTAAATAAACATATGGCTTTATCATGTTCTATAATGCTGATTGTCTGAAAAACATCTTTTTCATTCCAAAGGAATGAATTGAATGCCAGAAGGCTAAAGCTGTGTGAGTTGCACAGAAATCTTTCAAACTGTGGCACAATTGCACATTTTAACAGTACTCTCTTCTGTTTGCAGTTGGATGCCTGGGTTTCTTGCCACTGCTTGCACATTGCTTATGGTTTACAGGCCTCTTCTGATAGGCTTTAATGCCATGAACAGCTCAGGTTTTAGTCAAGTATTCCTGACATCAATATTGTGACTCAAGGACATGATGGTTACAAAATCAATCTATCAGACATTCAATGAACTGGATGAAGATCCAGTCCTAACATTGTAGGCATGTGGTGGGAGTCTGCTGTTGGGAAGTACAGCGTTTAGCATCTTATTGGAAGTTCTAGATGGGATAATATTTGATCTGTAGAGGAGAGAACAGATTAAGTAGTTTGTATATGATTAAAAAAAAAATCTATGGCAGTGTATTTAGTTTAAAAAAACCTCAGCCAAACAGCAAATCTCTTCTTACAATTCAGAATTGTAAACACTGTACTCGTGAGATACTTTGAAGAAGTATGTTTGTGAACAGATATATGCGTGTAACTCATCCAAACAAATCAAAAGTATCTAAAGCAGAATATCTGAATTCTCCTAAAGTACACCCTCTGTTTCTCCCTGTACTTCATTAAGTACTTAGATGCACATGGTTTCAATTTTCCATTAAAAATTCTCATTTCCATATGATATCAAAGAGTGAGAAGGCTTTAAACTGAAAAATAAACATTCATAGACTGGAAGCCAAAACAATAATTAATGTCAGATGGTTAACTCCAATAAATCATTAGAATAAATTCTGTGAAATTACTGCAACTAAAACTGTCCTTTTGATACTACAAGACATTTTGTGTTAGTATTAAAGAACAAAATCTAATATATTTTAATAGCAACCCTCTCAGCCCCAAATAGAGACTTTAGAATAGACTTGATAACTAATGCAATAATGTAAGCTCTTCATGTTTGGCCAAATTTTATCATTTTAATTAATTTGTTCCTTCTTTGAGTGTTTTTTGAGTATGACAATTTAAACATAAGAAGCGGTTCTACCTAAGGAAATATTTTCAATCAGGATAGTCTTATTTGCTCTATTATTGTCAGGTGATATTTTTTTCGCAGTACAAATGCTGAGGTTTCCTGAGGTTCACTGTAACAGTACAGATGTGGAAGTTCTATGTGAAAATGGATGAGTCGGTTTCCCTGTGCAAAAAAGGATCTTTGCACCTGTATTTGGATGATTACAGGTAGAGCTCACGGGCTCTAATTGTACAGTAAATACCATTTCCCAGACCCTAATGGTAGCCAGACTACTTAGGCGACGCCAGTCTGTGATTTAGCTGTCGCCAGTCACCCCATGTTTTTTTGTGAGACTAGTCATGATGATGACATAGTTAAACCCAATTGAAAGCAAATCTTAGATAAATTGCAATTTTTCATTTGTAAAAAATCAGATGTTTGAGGAGTCATATAATGAAGCAGTTTAACTGTTTCTATTAACAATTAATAATTTAGTTTTTAAAAAGTACACCCAGATCTCATAGATGTGAGTGTAATTGTAGCTGAAAGATCAAAGCCTGGGTATCTGAGTGATGTTCCAGAAGAGAATTTACCACATAGCCATTTTCAGTACAGTTTCTGCCTCCTGCTGTTCCTATTTTCCCTCAAGCTAGCCATTGACTACCCCCTGTGCATCCCTGCTCGTAAAAAATGATTGAGGAAGTATTTGTCATGTATTTATGAGTGGGAAACATTGTGTGATAGGGAAAGGCATCTACTAGAACCAGAAAGATTGCCATTTCCTTTCCTTCAGCCACTCTGCCACAGCTTTAAATCCCCTGTTTATGCAACATAGCTTTTATATTTAAGAGCAGAATAAATGTTTTCTATGAAGGATGCTAAGGGTAGGCTTCTGTCATTTGTATGGTGCAAGCAGATGTAAATGATTAGAATATATTTTGCTGTTAGATGCCACTTTGTGATTTTTGTTATTATTTTGAGGGGAAAGGATTCATATTTGAAATACAAGCCACATTTAGACTAGTCATTCTTCTTAAAAAAAGTTCATTTCTGAGCTTAATTCATAATAGTAATTTAATGAAAGTAAGGTTAATGCAGGAAATGTTCAGTCATAAAATGTTTTCATCAGACTTCTGCAACTGTGGAAATGTTTAAAACAGCAAAGGAGAGGAGAGGTTTTTTGATTGTGGGTGGAGAGGAAAATTAAAATTGTCTTTGTTTTGCTGGGTCACTCTTTCAGAATTAATGAACATTTTAATTGTTAGTTAAAACACACATTTAAGTGCCAACGTGTTATTTTTCAATCCAAGAAAAGAAGAAAACACTGTGAAAGATAGGACTATTGTGTGTTTGAGTAGGTGTATTGACCTTTTGAAAGATGTAAAAACTGGAATGGCTCCAAGCAGTTACTTGCTGATTTTAACAATGTTGAATTAGTCATTCAGTTGATTTATGATTAAGACCTAGCCCCTGAAGAGAAGCTGACATGGCAGCTGTGTTAGTTGCACTCGTGTTATGATCAGATGACGGTAATCTTGGTGTTTATGAGGGAATCCACTGAAACCGTTCTTAACTACATATTGCTGTGCTCTAGATGAATACTTAAACCCTTCTTTTAATAATTCCTATTATTCTTTATGTGGATCTAGTACCTTAACATGGTATACATGTATTTGAGTTTTACCATGAATGTGTTCTAGATAAGCCTATTAATTTCGTTTAGAACTGCTTTCTGAGTCACAGGATGTTGCTTATATCCAGGATATCAGATTTATCTGCCCTTCCTCTAATTAAAGGTTTACATTTTAGTCTTGTTAAAGAGGATGCTTTTAGTGGCTCATAATATGGATTCCAATTATGAAAGACATTGAGCTAATTAATGAGTGAATATAGTGGGCCATGCTTAGCATCTTGTTTGGTTTGGTGTTTTGGACTTAGTCTTTGCAGTGAGCACTAGGAACACTGCATTTGTCAAAGGTGCATCAACTTCTCAGGTCTAATCAAGTGAATTTTTTCATCCTATGTCTCGGCTGTAATTCAAAGCACTGATTATGCTGCCAATGATTTTCTAGTGTCTCTAGCATTGTGACTAAACTGTCTGAGACTCAACTTGGCTTTCTGGACATTGTTTTCTCTAATATAATTTAGACTTGTTGAATACTTGCTGAATGTATGTTAACGTTATTTTTAAGGAGCTGTTTCTCAAAATGTTATGGTAGACATTCTGTCAGAAATAAGTTGGATGTTGGTGGAATAGGGGAATTAGTATTTTACTCCTGTGTATTTAGAAAAGTAGCATATATCTAATAATAAATAAAATTTTCCCCATTAATTTTTATAGAATTTTTAATGTTCTTAAGCTAGAAGAGGCATAATTAGATCAGATGAAAGGTCTATCTTTTCTGGTATCATGTTTCTGACAGGCCACTAACAGATGTCCAGGGAAGATTATAGGAACAGATTAAGCAAGCAGAGTGTGTGCATCCAGCTTCTTGCAATCTGTTACTATAGAACTGACTAAGCCAGATGATATACTTGTGGTTAATACTTCTTGACTGATTTTTATTCTATAAATTTAGCCACTGACCTTTTGAACCCAAGTATACTTTTTGGCATCCTAATATCCTGAAGCAGGGACTTCCACAGCTTAACTATGTGCTATATGGAGAAGTACTTCCTTATGCTTGTTTTGGATCTGCCACATCATAATTTCATTTGATGCTCTTTAGATCTTGTAGTATAAGAGTGAATAATCCTTTTCTATTCATCTTTTTCATATTGCTTCAGATGTTCTGAATATTTGAAAAATATAATGGAGGGGGTGAGGGTCAAGCACAAGGAAGATTCAGTAGGTTTGAGTATGAATCTGCTTCACTTTGTCTTTCACCTGTAAACTAGTTAGGAAAGAAAGTTATTGGCTGGTAATAAATGCGGACTTGGAGTTCTTGGTTGTATTTCTGTGGGTATTTAGGCTGATAAATTTATTCTTTTAAATATATTTGAGAATGTATTTGTAGAAATTTTAAAATCACAATTATAAGTTGTAATGCCATCTTGGTATTGAGGTATTTTCTTGACATAGCTGCTTAATGATTCTAAGATTGTCTTCTGTACTGACAGATTTGAAAAATAATATATTTTTTTAAATATATTGCACTTCTCGTTCCTGCCTTACAAATGAAATGTTCTTAAGAAATATTAGGAAGTGCTTTATGTTTCCTGTGTATAGAGTTTTGTGCACACAAAGTTAACCAGAGCCAGAGTTTAGGCATCCTGCTGCACCTTTACTGCCTGACTGAGAGTATCTTACAGCTCAGGTTGTATTAACTAGAGGATTGCATATGTTTTCTGTAGAGCACTTACCTAGTGTAGTAGGGCACAGTGCATGTTGTTTGCTTAATAAACAGTTATTCTTTATTGTTTTTTATACAAAACAATGAATGAATACAAACTAATTAATCATCCATTAACTGAATGGCAGTCTTTTCAGCACCGTTGCCCGACATTGCCAATTGACTTTTTGTAGCCTCCTGTCTTACCAATTACAGTGACTTTTCATTTAGTTGTTATGCCTATCCCAGAATTTTTTCCCCACTCTTTTCCTAGCTGATGTGTTCCTCATGAGTTTTTGCCAGATTCCTTCTCCCTCTCCTTTGATTTCATCCCATTTTTGCTGGCGTAGTTCCAGTCCAGTTCTTTGGTCTGGATGATTTCTTTCACCAGACTTCCTGCTTTGCTTTGCTTTGCTTTCTTTTGCCTGCCCTTCTGGAGTCCCCTGTCCGTTTGAATGTGAATACATGTTGTTTGGGCAATAGCAGGTGTTGGAGAGATGTCTTTTAAACATGAGAAGATGGGGCCCTGCTCTCAGCTTTGGTGTGTAACCAGACACAAAAGCACCTTCCAGGAGTCTGTAACTTTGCTCCCGTGCTCTGTGCCAAATGTGAAATCTTGGCTCCTAAGTATAAGGACAGTAAAATTTTTCAAACAAAATGTTTCTGTATGTTTTAAAAATGGGCAATCCTGTGTGGTGAAGCTGTTTACAAAAATTCTGGTTCACCTGATTAGAACATGGCACTACTAAATAGCTGAAGTATATGTTATGAAATAGGAAATAAAGCCTCAGTAATTTACTTAGGATATATTGAGTCTTGAACTGGAAAAGAGAGGGGTGGTTGCGATAGAGGGGAACTTTCTGGTTTTTGAGAAGGCCTATCCTAGGCAGATAAAGGAAGCATCGTGCTGTGCTTAGAACTCACGAAAAGCTGCAGACTGTAGAGAGCAGAGTAATGGAGAAGTCTCTTCAGTGTTCTGAGTGATACGTGACAACCCAGCACACCATAGCCATAACCCACTGAGCCTCTTGTATACTCTGGCAGCATCCATGTGCAGCAAGCTGATTATACTCTGAGTAATGCAAAAGAACTGTGTATTAACACTTCATATCAGTAAGGCTGTGCTGAGTGAAAGCAGCTACAAGTAACTTTTCAACTTCATTGCTGTGTGTACAATCCCTGTCTTACTAGCTGCATGTCATCCGAATCTCCCTTTGAACAATTCAGCATTGCTTACCATCTTTCCTTCCTTTTCTTCTTCTCTTTCCAAATGTTCTTCTTGGTGTTTTCAATATTTCTTTTGGCTGTCATCACCATAGTTTCTGAGCTGTTTGTACACAATTCTGTGGGGTTGGTTGTAGTGTTGAACAACTGCAGATATGAGTTTGGGTGCTCCACCAGTTTTGCAGTTGTCTTCTGTAGTCTTATGAATTGGTACCTGCTAATCAAGCTTTTTTAAAATCTGCTATGGCAGTTGAGGAACGAAGTAATTTGTGTGCTATCTTTTATTTAAACACTTAGAATTTCATAGACAAACTGGCTAACTTGCAACAAGCAAAAACATTAACTACTTCCAAATTCATCCAAAGCCGTGCAGGATAAGAAAGGGGATCTTTGTATATACTGTCTGAATACTTTTAGAGGCTTTGTTTCCTCCTGATCTGCATTGGAATTGGGATTTTTCAATAAATGTTTTTGTCACCTTTATAAGTATGTGCTGCTTAAGCTAAAAAGTATAAAAGAATAATGTTGCACTAGATTTCAAATCAATTAATTACATGTCTTGGATTCATTCAGTGTATAGGAAACATGAGCAGCAAAGAGAAGGACCTCCACAAAAAATGTTATGTGGTAACACTGTTAAAAACAATGATGTAAATTTTTTTGCTAAATCATTGCAATGTGACATGTTTCTAACTCTGGATGCATAATGAGGTACAACATCCTTTCCAAACAAACTTCAGTCTTGTTTAAAACTGAGGAGTGCTTAAACTGCTCAGAAGCAAGCCTGAGATACAGAGATGTCTCTTGAGTATAGATTTTGTTGCTGTACAGTGGATATGTGGAAAACAAAGGCAAATAAATAACTGCCCTTCCTTCTTCTCAGTATAGTGTGTTAAGAGCTTCATGCCTCAGATTTCTTCATTGTTTCCCTAGAAGTCTTGGTGCTGGTGAAATTTTAGACAAAATTTTTGGGGAAATGTTTTCTGCTTTAAAATCAAATGGCTTAATAAAAATATTGCTATTGTCTTAACAATTGCATATTTTTTCCTGTGATTTATCTCCTGAATGATGTCTGCAAAGACGGTCTGTGTCCTTTCAGTCCTCTTTTTCAAAGGCCTTCCGGATGTGCTCAGAGTCATTTAAGTGTCTGCTATATGTAGCTATGGTCCTTCACTGAACAATGCTGTCACAGCCTTAGCTGGCTAAGCAATGCTTCTCTGTTATTTATTGTATGTATAGTTTTATACAGCTTTACTGTATTATTTACAGGCAAATAAAAGAGTTTGAGGGTTTTCAGTAGCTTGATACCTTTGTAATGCTTTTAAGTGAGGTTTTTAGCTTCAGAGCGTCTATGTGTTTGGGTTGAGACGAGTTTAGATTTGGGAGAATGGGCATTTCTCTTTTCTACTACTCCAAGCCAGTTTTACCCTAAACACTGAAATGGACAAAGTGAAGGAGAAAAAGTGCTTTACTCACTTGTCTGTGTTACAGAATGGAAGAGAGGGGAAGGACAAGCAGCTGAAGAACCTAGCCTTGATACTGAGGATCAGATTGTGTAGTCAGGTTGTTAGCCCTGAGTATCATCAACACAACCTCATCAACAAGTCCTCAGGAATTTTTGGAGGACAGTAGGGTACTAACTACCATATCTTTACTGTCATTTCTCTGCTATATCATTCTCTTAGATGCAGATTTTAAACCCTACTTCCAGTGGTAAATACTTCAGTACTGAATTTCACTCTTACTTTTTAGAGTAAAGTAGCTTGACTGTGCATGTAGGCCGTTAGATGTCAAAATCCTGTCCACATTTGGAGATCCCTATGAGAATCATCATTAGTAGTGAAAAAGTAGAACACTGTGTTTCCGTGCTCTTTGGGGTTGTTGTGTGTTACAAGCACAGCCATCTTCAATGCAGTGATTTTTGGATATAATAATATTGATGGAAGAGTGAGAATGAAGTAAGGTGAAATAGTCTACCCAATTAAATTTCCCAGGGATTAAGATTATTCTTTGATTGAAAATGAGTGTGTAAATCTACCAGAAGTAGACTGAGCTTTGTTCTGGCGCATTTTCCTGTTTATTGTTGATTTACAAAAATATTTTGTGATGCAAGTTACAGAGGTGCAGTTACACTTCTCTCGTTGCAACTGAAATACTATCTGCTAATAAGATGTAGCTGTATCAAGTTACCTTTTTCTGCATATTTGAATGTTGGGAATTTTGGCAGAGAAAGAGGGGAAGAGAGTGATCTATGTATGCCATAGTTTCACTGAAGAGCTCAAAGAATAACTTGACTTTGTTCCATTGTCTTGACCTAGAAAGTAGTATTTGGTCTTTTTAATAAAGGGAGTTTTTTGCCCTTTTTTGCTCTATGAATAAACTAATGGAGATTTGTGCAAGAGATTATTATTCTTTTTAGTAGCTGTTTATTCTTAAATTACTGAATATTATGTTATTACCTGTTACTGTATTAAGCCGTGTGCCTTTCAGAATGAGTGAGCATTGTTAGCCTGTCTTCGTCGACTACACAGTATAGAAACAGAAATTCTGCACAGTCCTTACAGCAAATAAATTTCTTTTTCAAGTCAAGGGGAAAATAGATAATATGGGCATGTGTCCCCAGCTTTTAACATCTCTTGGGTCACTATTATTAAATCTGACGTGGCATTTAAATCCAGCAGTTGTTTTTGTGGGGGTCCTGTTGAAAATCTGGAAGCTGGAGAGGAAAGCTGTCCAGGGACTTTAGGGAGGTGAGTGTCTGTGGTTGCCCTCAGTGTGATGGGAGCAGTGCGAGCAGCATCTCCTCTGTGTTAAGATCCGATACCTCCTTGCTGCCTGTAACTGGTGGCTGTGAGAGGAAAGGTAGTCCTTCACTCTCGTGTTAGGCACACCAACTGTCAGATGAGTTTTGGTTTTAGACTTTTTAAAGCAGAAAAACCTATGATAATATTGTCTCACATTAAGAAATAATATTTGTATTGCTTTTGATTTTTTTGGACTTGGCATTGCAATCAATATTGCTGTAATACCATCTCTTAAACAACATCCAAGTTTGTAAGTATATTTCTTCCCATAATGTGTTACTTAGTATTGGGTATCTGATTTGCAAATATTTGTGTATTCCTCTAAAATTCTGCTTATTGAATTTGTCTGGATCATTTCTTGAAACATTTCTTGCTATCACATGCTACAGAATTGTGTTAACATCTTCAAGTTCTCATAGTTGAAGTTAATTTTTTTTCACGTACCATTCTTCCTCTCACTGCAATTGATATTTGAGATATTTATAGGATCTGAGAATAGTAGTCATCTTGAAATTATTCTTCATGAATGGTCTGCAACATCTCCATACTCTGGAGGAGTATGTTATGGAACATTGTTCTGTTTTCTATAAATAGGGGCTACAGGGGAACATCAGCCAATAAACATCATTTATTATAAATGGAAAAATAAAGCTTAAGAAGGATGATTCTTTTATACAATTGGAAATAAGGGCTGCTGTGGCTTTGTAACCCGTTTTTTAGGTTTACTTTTGCTCTAAGTGAATTCTGTATTTCACAATTGGTAGACAAATCTTTTTGTTGAAGATTATTTTGAAAATTTGATATATTTTTTAAAAATAGTTCTCCTTTGAATTTTATGGTTATCTACAGCCTTTTTTTTTTTTTATTAAGTATGTGGAAGTGTTTTCATTTAACTGCTTGTTTTCCCCAAGAAACATGTGTTACCTTCTAAAGTTTTGGCAAAGTATTTTATTTTCACAACCTGAGTTTCTTCTAATGACTAATACTGATGACTAATGTTCAGATGTTGGTAGTCACTAGTTTTACAATGGATAGAAGCATGGATCCTTGTCTCAAAAGCAGGACTAGATGCATCTTGATGCTTAAATTGGAGAGGAAAGTTTGCACATTATGTACGTTTAATGGAAGAACTGTCAGATGAGACATGGATGTCTTGTTATCCTTTATTACCAATGCTTGAGCTTAATTATTGTTAAATAAAATAATGTTTGGGACTTACTGTATTCTGGCATTAGTTTCTAAAGCCTGAAGAGATATTTGGAAGATAAATACTTGAAAGAGAGTTAAGTGCGTGTGCTGGTTTTGTTCTTCATTGACTTGAACAAAAAGGCATTAATCAGATTCATTGTTTATTGAGTCTCACTGTTGTTCTCATGCACTGGCACAGTAGTAGGTTTCTGAAGCAAAAATATATTTAAATCCAAATGGCTTTTATTAAAAAAAGAAAATCTTACACCTAATACATTGAAAACCTGCGCAATGTTGTCAATCTAAAACATGTGATGGTACCTCCAGCTTGTTTTATTTCAGAGGCTCATTAGGTCCATACCTGTTTTTTGTTTAATAAAATCTTTATGTCCCAGAATACTCAGATAAATGAACTGTGCATGCATGTACATGTGTGTTCAGTTTCCCATAGGATTTAAAAAAATTATTACTATTACTTAAAAATAACTTTATAGAGGGTAAATGTTTGTCTTTGGCTCCCTCTGTCTGCTTGTCTGTACTTGTCTTTGTGAAAACCAATGCTTTTTCATAACTTCATCCATCAGATAGATTGGAATCAGCAGATCCATGTCTGCAAGTATTTCATAGAGGCATTTAGTAAAATAAATAAATAAGTAGAAATGTGGTAAAGAGACATGGAGGACTAGTAAGGAATTTAGTTTTCAAGGTTAATGTCTTTGTGCTCAGACAGTATCTTCCTGAAGTGAATTTCCATTCCAGTCAGAGTCTAATTTCTGTACTAGGCTTTCCATAAAGACACAGCTCTATGATCAAAGTATACTAAATAGAAACATAGGTTTAGCTGCCTGTCTTGCAGTTGTGAGTGGTGTCTAATGGCCTTTTGTTTCTGATTTCTAGTTATGTTAGTACCCTATTGACATAGAAGGTAACTGGATTGTTCTATTAGTGATTTCTGACGAACAGAAATTATTTGATATGCTAAAGCTATTTCTGACAGAAGATAGAAAGTTTTGACAAACATGCATGGCACAGCAAGTGTCCAATTCTAAAGAGCAAAATAAATGCAAACCACCATTATGGGGAACACAAACAGCCTTGAAAGCAAGTTATCAGTAAGCAAATAATTGTTGAACTGTTATGAATGGAATAGGATGTTGAAATAGGGCATGATTGGCTGATGTTACATATGTCCTTGATTACCTTCCTTGTGCTTTTATCCTAATAAGTGACATTCTTTGTATTCCCTTGGATGGCTAGACAGTCTGACACTGAAGAAGAATAAATATTGCATGTGGTACACATTAAGCTGTCATCTAGGACAGCATTTATAAAAAGTAACTAGAAAAATTCATAAGAAATTCTGCAGTGCTACAGTTTCCTGGCTCCAGTCATAATTGTCAAAGTTCTTGACACATTCAGGTCTTCTGAAATGATTTGGGTTTACAGCTACTTGGTGTATGAATAATTATTAAGGATTCATTTTTTTCTGATGATGCAGACTGGTAATGTTCTTGAAATGATGCATTTTTATTGAAGACCATGTAGTAATAAAAAAAACCCAAACACAAGTTGGTATGTAGATAATTTTCTTGCAAAAGCCAGAACTAGAAGATGTGTATATATATATAAAATAAAATTAACTAATAAAATTAAAGAGCTCTTTTTCAAGTGTCTTTGAATGTTGTTGAAAAACCCATTATGAGCTCATGCCTTGTTACTGTTATTCTAATTCGGAAATAGCCTTTTTTGTGTAAAATATCAGCCTTCTGTTTTTATTCACTGACTTGAAATTAAGACTCAAAAGCAACATAGCAGGATATCATCATCTCTGCAAGGGCAATGCAGAAAAACCCTTTTGAACTATATAAGATGATGAGTTAGTGTTTGAATGGTAATTATTTTAATCTTTAATTTCAAGAAGAGGAAAGTGTAGTATACTTCATACTCTTAAATCTCTGAATTTCTTGTGATGGCTTGTACATTGACCAAGAAATATTCAGTGGCTCCTTCGCTTTTCCATTTACTTGTCTGTTGACTGACATAGTACCATGATACTCTTTGGAATTTGACAAAAAATTTCATGATAAATATTTTAAAAGATTCTCAGTTCTGTTGCTGACCATGTCATTGGAACTATATTCTGTATTCATAGTATAATCTGGTATTGCTGCATATGAAAATGCAGCCTTCTTCCATTATTGTTGTTTAATTCATATGATTGGGATTTCTTAATTATTTTACTGAGTTAAGAATACCCCATAAGGAGAAAGTAAAAAAAGCCTGTTACCGCTTCATCAAGTTACTTGAGGACTAATGTAATTTTATAAATTACATTGTGCTTATTCCCATCTCTCTTCTAAGAAGCCTATAACTGACAAGATCTCATTGTGGGTAGCTTGGAGTGGGAAAATAGGGCATTTGGCTCTTCCGTAAATTTGCATTTAATTTTAATTGAAAAGTCTTAAAAGACTTCTTAGAACAGGTTGGAAAAAAAAAATGTATTCATAGGAACAGATAAAGCTGAAACACCTGTTTAGGTTGAAGAAAGTTTTCTCCAAGTATAACACTGCTCAAATGTTACAGGTAACTGTTAACTCTGTGGACTACTACAGAGCACAAAATATTTGCCCAACTGGTAAATTGAACTGTAAGTCCCACTGTGGGAAATTGCTTTGCTGTGCTCCAAACAGCAGTTATCTTAGTAATTGTACCTGAATTCTTTTGTGGCTAATAGACAGTTGATGTCCTTCTTACCATGACAAAATTAGTTTATTGCAATATTATTAACTGTAAAAATATCAGGTAAGATGTGTTCGTGTAGTTTAAGATGATTTGAGTATGATTTTTAATTGGTGCCCTGAGAGCACTGGGTTTTGAGTTGAGAATGTGCATAACCCCGCATTTCACATTCTAAACCAGCACTCGCAACAAGGAGCTTATCAGAGCAAATTGTCTAGTCCATCCCCTTCCTCACTCAAAACCTAATGACCCTTTATCATCATGGTTTAGATTGCTGGACACAGATGTGAGAAAATACAAGTAATCTACAGGTAACTACAGTAGCTGCACTGATGTTCTCAGAGAACTGACTGCTGGGAAGATAAAAAGCTTCCCACAGAGCCTGTGACTTTCCAGCAGCAAAGCACATCATGAGCTCATACATGAAGTTTTATTTGCTGAAGATTCACAATAAGATGCATTAGGACATTCAGCAGGGTCTCTTCTTAGATGAGCACAAGAATTCAGTGGGGTTGTTAGTTGACGCACTAGTACACGGCTTCACGCTAAAACTAGAAAGTCCAACAATACCCAAAATGTTTCTTTTTGAGAACATAACAAACTACATCTGAAATACAATATTAATGTTAATGTAGTTTGCTCCCTGGTAGTAAGTGATCTAATGCCATTGGGGCTTTTTTCCTTGTTATGGAAAGTATTCAGTTATGAAGCAAATGTTTATTGGGGAAAAAAAAGCTGCTGGCTGTTGAAGTACTTGGGAGTACATGGTAGATATGCAGGTAGAAGTGAAATCTTATATGGAAAGACTTGTGTATGATTAATTAGCACTTTTTTCCTCAGCATTTTTTCTTGTAATCATAAAGTAGATCTAAAAACCTGTGTTTGGGTACTTTACCAAGGAATAGGAAAGAAATAAAATATTTTGCAGATAAGTTTCACATCTCTTAATAAGGTAATGATCTTGTTTACTGTGTTTAAATTTATTTTTTTTTGTAATTCAAGAAGCTGCTGTAAAATGGTTTTTAGTGATTCAGTAAGGTTGAAATGTATCTATTAAACCACATGGAAATGATCAATGTGAATCAGTCTGTCTGCACTTTCATTCTCTTCCAAGTAACTTAAGTATTAAGCAAGTTACTTACATAGAAAAAAATGAATGTCAACGCTGAAATGCTGCTCTCCCAGTTATTTCAATCATCTCTAAGTTTCGAGTTTGTGAGGAGAGAGACAACATGGCATGAGAAGTACAGGTTCTCCAGAAATGGTGGAGGTGGTCTTACCTCCACAGAGGGTGATATTAATTATTAAGCAAGCAATAAGCATTACAGTGGTGGTCTTTACAGAAAATGATAATCCTTCAAAAAGCCTAAACCCCAAGCCAAAGAAAACCTATGAACAGCCACCTCCCACCCAGAAAGAAAACAATAGAAAAAAAAAAATCCCACAAACAACATCCCCTTCCTCTTGTTCTGTGAACAAGAACAACTTAGGTTTGTTTTTTAAGTCCTTCCACTTTGTTCCATCATCCTCAAGGCTTCTGTGTTCTATTATTGATCTGGAGTGTTGCTCTGTCGACAGTTGCTGCTGTCAGTGGCAAACCTTTGAGCAAGAGGACTGGTTGTAAGGCTCTGCTTCTCAAGCTGAGCCAGTGACCAGAGCAGCAGTCTCTTTAATTTTCTATTTTATTGTTGATGCTCCTTGAGAAAAAATTACAAGACACTCACAAAACTATATATTCTTTGCTCTTCATTACTGCCACTTGCCTCTATTCTGCTTATTTATGCCCATTTTCCAGCTTATGCCAACCTAAAGGGTGATAAGCAGAATTCTTTATTGCAGAGCCTAACAGACATGGTCTAAGAAATTATTTTCAGTGATCACAGGTATCTTGTGGTTTGCAGTAAAGATGTGGACAAATATTTTCTTTCTCATTAGCAAATAGGTGCTACAGGAAAAAAGACATATATTCCCTTGTTCTATTTTATCTTTTTATTGAGGAAGACAGAAAAGGTAAAGGGGTATGCATACTGTAGGAATAATTCCTCCCTTTTTTTATCTTTAATTATAATGAAATCTGTGAACAAATAGCAGAAAACATTTGATAAATCCTTTTTATGATAAATGCTGTGTTTCATAAGCATAGTGGCTTTAATTCTCAACTACAGTAGATATACGGAAAACCAGAAAAAACGTTGGCTGTTACAAAGTTTTGTTTGAGCTTTTTAAACTGAGTGATTAGCAGAAATAATGACCCTGTCAGCCTTAATCACATTAAAATGTGGTTAACATCATTTAATTTTTTCCACTTAATATGCGAAAATTTCCAGTAGATTTGCAGTGAAGGCCATTGAAATTCCATTAGAACAAGAATAAAAATTTCAGGCATCATTTATTCAGAGAGGGAATAAAGGTCTCGTCTGAAAACTGCTGAATCTTTCTATTAGGGAAACTATGAATCATTGCATTGAGGGTACCTTTAGCTTCTGTAGTACTGAATCTGTGTTGCTTCTGAATGAATGGGATGCATTTATAGAGCGATGCTTTTCTGGAAATTGCAACATACAAGTTTTGTGCAAATTCAGTAAAAGCTTTTTCCGTAAAGATCATTGTGTAATATAACTGCTGTAGAGCTGGTGAAATGCTTCTGTTTTAGGCATCTCATCACAGTAAAGTTCCATACTTTGCATTATTTTTATTAAAACATGAAAAAATATGTTCTCATTCTGATGGTTTCATAATGCATAGTTGGGCTTTCTTTGTGTTAAATAGCAAAATTGAGGACTTGTGAGGCCACAATTAGAATACGAAGTCATATGAAGCCTTTTGCACTTTGGGCATTTCTTGTTGCATGCTCCACACGTTTGTTTGTACCAGAGGTACAGCATGCAAAAACTAGATGAATGCACTAGTTATCAATTGCATCTTTTTCTGAAATTTTATTTCCTGGGAAAGATATAGTATTGGTTAGTGTTATTGTGTATCATTTTGCTGTATTTGCCATTTTTTTGTCCTGTGGCTGTATGAAGAGAACATTTTATCTGATAAGTGGAGGCGCAAGAAACAACTGTTGTGCTCTGTGCTTTCCTAGACTCTACTTGTATTGAATATTTCTTTATATTGTATATTACTGTATATATCTGATGTGTCTTTATTGTGTCTCTGGTACTGAAATAACTATATAGTGGATTGATTCTTTGTTTGCTTGATTTTGTTTATTAAATTGTTACTTTGTTCCTAAGCCTGGTTCATTTCAGCCTATTACATAACTACTTTGTCCTCATTTTCTTGGGAAAAATCATTAATGTGCATTGGATTTGTGCAGAACAAGAACTTTAAAATGTCGATATTTGTATGACTTATTTTCCAAACAAAATATAGGAAACTGCAGTGGTATATGTTTAATGTAGCGCTAAATACTGTGAGATAGACAGTGGCTAAGGAATTTTTCGTTGAAATAGCTGTTGCTGCATTTAAGAATTGACCAGGCTTAAAAGGAATTTGGAAGTGCCTCTGAGGTACCTGTGTATATTGAGGCACGAAGAAAGTTGAGCAGGAAGTGTGGCCCTGACCAGGACCTGAGCTGGTACCCTACAAAGGAGGTAAAAGGAAGGAGGAGTGTGAGAATGACCCAAGCTAGAGTAGGAGCGTCAATTTTGTAGGTTGCATTTGGAAGCGTCTTGTTAAAGAGCTGTTGGGCCAGCATGGAAAACTTTGAAGCCTGGAGGATAACACTGGGAAAAGAAAGTAGAGTGAGCAACGGAATGTGAACAACTTGTTGGATAGGGAAGTGGCCATATTTTAGGAAGAAGGATCAGAAGAGACTGTACTCACTTAATTTTTCTCCTTCCCAAGCACGTCATGAAATTCAGGGGTACTATGTCTTTTTGTTTCTGTGCTCTTGGCAAGTGTCTGTGACACCTTACAGCCTCTAGCCTGTTAAAGGGCAAGTACTCACTGTAGCTCCATTTGCTCAGAGATAGGTTTGTGTAATGAGTATGTAATGACTACACTCAGTTTAGAATTTAGCATGTATATTGGTTGCTCTTTTAAAAAGTGAAAACTATGTGCAGGTATATTAAGTGTCTTAATGCTATAATGAGAAACAATTTGAAGTCAGAAAATGTTGCAGTGAAGATAGCCAATGCATTCCAGAATCGGTGTCCTGCCCCAAAGGGTTGTCTGCATATGGATGTACCTTCCCTTTGGAGCCAACCTGGTGTTTGCTCCATGCAAAGGACAAACTTGCAGTAGGGCTGGGTGGGATAGGAGACTCCTGATGATGTGATTCCCTTTCTCTGGAGCAAAACTTGATACAGATGTGGAACTAGGAAAAGATAAGGGATGGATTTAGGTTAAAGGCATTTTACATGATGGAGGACTGGATTTTACTTCTCTCTTTTTTAGATCTCTGTGATGCCAAGTAGGAAAACTTAAATTTTAAGTGTTTACACATTTTAAACTTACAGCGTTCTTGATTTTCTTCATTTAACCAATTAGGTTAATGAAGTCCAATGTTTTCATTAGTACTATTTTAAAAATTATACCTTGCCCACATTTTGAGATTACTTACTGCCAAGCTATGGTACAAGTACTACAGTCGCCTCTTCTGCCTTGCCTGTGCTCTCCTCTTGAGTACTGGTAACCATATGTGGTATTATGGGCTACTCTTGACTTTAATTACATTTTATTTTAGAAGAATTCATGAAGTCTAGTTGTCCAAGATTTTGAGCCTTGTTTCCTTAGAACAGTGATCCCTACTTTATACTCCTTCTTTAAAAAGCAGTGACAGGAGGCACTGAACAGCAGGTAGCAACATATTCTGTGGCTTGGGAGGACTTTTTGCATAGTGATAAGTCGGACAGCCCTAATGCTGCTGGTCAGCTGGCTGGCTCCAGCTGAGGATGTGGTGGTTGAGTTCTTTGTGCCTTCTCCCCAGCGGAGGCGTTGTTTTTTTCGTATGAAATTGAGACCTTTGTCCCCTTTTTGCATTTCTGCATAGCCTTTATGTACTTCTGAATTCACAAAGTGTAGTGCTTCCTTCTAACTATATGGTAATCCCTAAATTATTGTAATCCCTCCTCTGCATTCAGTTCAGAACCAGTTATTGTTGATAACTACACAGTATAATGACTTTCATAAATTAATTAAGGTAGGGTTTTTGTTTTGTTTTTTAACAGTAGCTGATTGTTTTGCACTTAGTATTGGGAGGCTGTTCACACAACCCTGCTGCTGCCTTGGGTTGAAAATGTTCAGCTAATTTCCAGTCTGTTTTTCCATGGCTGGTTTATTTCCTTGGTGGTTCAGGCAGCTTTGTCCTGTAGACTAAATAGTATCTTATCTAATAGGTGTTTACTTCCAGTACCTATTTAAAGCAGGCATTAATAGATGTTTTCTCTGTTGTTTATGTGAGGTTCCTGTTCCTCTGATAATCTTAGATCTGTTCTGCATTTAGCTGACCAGACCTGCTCACAGTACTCCTCAGGCTTTCACAAATACCTTATATGCAGATGTAATGCATCCTGTTAAACAAAGGGGAGCATTTCCAGTAGGATCTGTAGATTATATTTGCCTTTTTTCCCGTTGCATTGTGTTGGCTTAGAGCTGCTCTGAAGAACACTAACCCCTTGTGATCCCCCTTCTATGTCACATCCTATTGATAATGATGATGATGATTTTGCTTGAGCAAAATATCTCCTGCTTCTGTATTGAATATAAACTTTGCATGCAAGTAATATTTGTATCAAAGTATTTAAACAAGATCAGTCCTAAGTCTGATCTTTGTGAAGCTTGATTAGCGATACCCTAAAACACCTATTTGTTCTCCTGTTAACATACCCAGGGCATTGGTCCATGATCTGCACAAATCCCCTCTTCTCCAGCTGAATGAGTTGTTTTGCACGCAGCACCCCATCAAATACTTTATAGATGTTTTTCTCCTGCATAGAAAATCATATGTCATAAATTTATCAGGACATGCTTTATTTTTTCCTTTAAACCAAATTCTTTGTGTTTACCCAAGGTTATTTTCTGTCATCAGTTCTTCCTAGATGGTATCAGTGCTCAACCAAACTAAGACTAAAATTGCATTGTGTATATTGATTAACTAACTCTTTGCTGGAGACATGGATAGCTTGTCATGTCCCAGAATAACTGCCCACTATAATATTTTTATTATTTTTCCTTTGGCTAGATCCACTTTTAACCATCTGTTACTTAGCAGGGCCTGTTGAGCAGGTCTTTTGCCAACTTAAATTCTATACCACTTCTAAAACTGAAGAAAACATTTGAGTGTTAAAATAGGTGCTTTTCATTGGTTACCAAAACATTTCTCACAATTTATATGCTGAAAGAGTGTAGGTGGTTGCTTTAAGCAAATAAACAGTGTTTCTAATGATAAGAAAGCATCTGGATGCAAGGTGAATAATTCACAATGCCACTAGTGCTTGGATGTATGCATTATTTTAGTCTTCAGTTGCATAATTGGATGAAATCTTTTCAACTGCTCTTTTGGATAGAAAGGATGAATATACAGAAAGTAGAAATCATCTTATAGTCTACAATAATCTACAAGTAGATTTATTTTTTTTTTTACTTGGGAGATGATTAATGTTTTAAGTTTTTAATGACTGTGCGTTTGTCATAGTTTTTTCCTTTTCAATGTAACTGTAGATCATATCATATTCCTTATAGTATACCCCGGCATATTTGAACTACTTCTAAAAAGTGAAATGATGTGATGTTTAGCTACAGAGAAATGTCAAAAACAATGCATTTATATGATCTGAAAGATTTGCAAGCACAAATCAATTGCTAGCAAATGATAGCAATATTATAATTAGCTCTTTCTACAGCCTGTTTTTTATTCATGAACATTTTCATTTATGTTGACAACTATCATGCATGCCAACGCACATGGAGCCTTTTCTTTACTCATAAGAGACTGAACACGAATTAGTATGTTTTTGAGGTAATGTTCTGACTTTCTATTAAAAAAATGTTTCTGGGCCAAGTCATAGAAGTGGCTTGCTTTTTAGGTTTGGCTTTTTGATCCTATTGTTAGTGCTAGTGTTTGTAAGGGTAAAGCATACCATAGTGCTCTAACTTCAAGGTGGAACTTCTTTTCAGTCAAATTATTTTTCTGTTGTTGAGATTGCTGGGGGCATTAAATGCTTCCTAATTCCACAACTAATATGAAAAGGAACAGAGGTAAACTAATGGTCTTATAATAAATAAAATTTTTGTTTTGTGCTTGAAAATAAAAATATTTTATGCACACCTACCCACAGGATAAGAGTATTTATTTCTGGCGAAATTTACTTTGTCATTCCATTTTCAGCCTTAAAAATCACTGTGTCTAACAGATCCTTTGGTCTGTCGGATAAATGGAGTGTGACACTGATCCAGATACTTATTCCTGCTTCTGAAAAAAATCGAAGTTAGTGTTCCCTTAGGAGAAGTATGTTTTAGTAAATTATTCAGACATTGCTAATTTTTTTTCATTTCACCATAGTTTAGACAGGTGACATAGTTTAGACTCTGTCTGTGGAATTGAACATTTTTGTGACAGCTTCTCAAATTAGTGAAGTGCATTTCAAACAAGACATCTCTGCACACTGTGAAAATCCCGAACTCATTTAGTGTTTTACTTGGACATGGACATGTTCATATGACAGTACAGTGTATGCTGTTGTATTTATTAGACAGTATTTTTGGGAAATGTATCAGCAGGAGGTAAGACTGAGGCACACCACATAATTTTATGTAAGTGTCTTAGGCACTTAAGGTGAGGGCTAGTTTCTAAAGGGAAGGGGAAGATGCTTTAAGAAGAAAGTGAGAAAAGGTACCCTAATTTAAGTATTATGAATTGCCCCCAGAGAGCCTTCTGTTTCATTAACTAAAATAGGGAGCAGAGTGACATTAGGTATCTAAATCAGGTGTCTGAAATAAAGTCTTGTGTTCTTTGAGTTGCTGTAGTTTGAATATTAACCATTCAACTAAACTCTTTGTTGTTATGCTGAGAGCTTAGATGATGATCTTTGTCTGGATGAATACCAAAGTTATTTTCTCATTTATTAAGTAGCATATTCCAGCCTCAGTAGCAAGTTCGATCTTTTTCCGTCGAAAAGCCCCACAGCTCACCCACTGTCACCAGCTTCAGTGATTCTTTTTACTGGTCTCATTAAAATTGTTACTTAAAACATCAAATCGAAGAATTGTGCGATCACAAAATGTTAGCAGTTGGTGATGGCCCAAGGGGACAGGGAAATAAGCAGGATTTGTTACTTTAAATGAAATATTCTTAATTGTGGTATATTTGACTTGCAGTTTTAATACGTAATTTTTAACAACTGATAAAGAGAGGAAGAGAACATTTATGTGAATTCTGTGGTCTGGAGAGGCTCTGCAATTCAGGTCACACGGGCTAGTTCTGGAGAAGTGAGGAAGGCATTTCCCTCTGTCATTTGTGAGTGGGAGGGAATATTTCAGTAAAGAACAAGGGGGAATATTCTGACCCAGTTTATTTAGATTTCATTAAATTATTTTGTGACATCAGTGAAAGCCAAAACTAAGAATGTTGTGGTCTGCATTTGTGTTACTTATTGCAGGTCTTTTAAATTAACATTAGTGAAATACATTCCCAATTAGTCTTTATGGTGTTTTATTTCAAGTGTTGTTCATATATATTTATTTTATTACACTATACATCCATATTTGTTTTATTACACAAACATTTATGTAGATTTTTTTTTTGTCTGGGAGTAGGGCTTTGTATTTGCTTGCATGCGCACAGTACATAAAAGAATTAAAGAATATAAATTAAAAATGGTGTTGTTGATCATGTATTTAATGTAAAGTTAGTCTTGTTTTTTTTAAAGCAAATACTGTATTTATGAATGGCTTGTAAGTTTTTACAAGTTTATATATTTGAGACTTTACTGTAACAACACTAGTATGAATTGTCTTGCCTTGTACAGAACACTTAGGAATACAGTTTTCCAGGGGACATAAAGAAGTCCAGTCAAGAGACAAAATTATCATGCCATAGCATAAGCCTGACTGTGGAATAGGCACTCTTTCTGCTAATTTGTAGCAACATCTCCTGAGACTTGCTCCTTCTGCTATAATTTATGAGCATTTTTAAAATTCTTTTTAAATTATTTTGTTATAGTTTTCAAGATAACCTTCCTAAAGTATAAATGATAGCAGAAAGAATGACAAAATGTGACATTAAAAGGCATCTTTCTGGTCCGAAGTACGTGTGCTGCAAGTGGAGCCTGTTGTGCCCGTGACTGGAAGATGTAACATGCACTGTTTGTTGCAGTCTGTTGTTTTGCAGGTTCATCAGTAGTTCAGTCTTGGCTGTGCTTGATCCTTGCTGACAGCAACAGCCATCACTTTTTGTTTGTTTGTTTGTTTGTTTGGGTTTTTTGTTTGTTTGTTTTTTTGTTTAGAACAGAATTAGTTGTCGCAATTGGCAAACCAAGGAGAAGTAGAGAGTGTAAGCCTTTCACATACCAGTGGGTGGTATAGTGGCAGTGCTGTACCATTTTTCTTGTTGTTTAAGTCATAATTAGTTTTGATGGCTTTAGTGAGGACCATAATTTGGATGGAGATATTACTGCAGTCTTGAAAATTAGATCAGAAATGAGTGTTTAAAAAATGGATTTTAAAATCTTTATTCTTCATGAATGAAGCTTTTTACAAATTTTGACTGACCTTTTGTTAGATGGAATTATATAAGCTGTATAATGTAATGAAAAATCTTTTCTTAGTGGGAGCTCTCTACATAAATCAACAGAAAAAGTAATTCTGGATTATTTTACCTCTGTCTTTTTACTCTCTTGATTTTTTTTTAATTCAGACTGGTTGTAGGTAATGAACTTTATTTTTCTGTTAGGCATGCCGTATTTCTCCTAGTTCTAAAAACATTTTCTCCATTAACTACTGTCTGTACAGGTAATATTATGTTCTCTATATTATTTCTTTCACAATTCTCACACCTTGCAAATAGGAAAACTTTCATGTTAGTTAAGCCAAATTTTCACATTAAATACTTTTAAAAAGTGGTCGTTACTATTAAGCTGAAGTGAGGTGTTGTGTCCTTATGTATTAGCATACCGTTGAACAACCAATGTCTCTAGGTAGCTTTCTAGACCAGGTAAAATGAGAACTATACATTACTAACTTCTTAGGTTGTACCGTTTGTTAACAGAATTATATCTTGAGGGCATGAAGTGCTTTGGTATGAATTTTCAGAATATTGCCTTGATTTTTTTTTTTTATTTTTTTTACTTCCTGTCAACTAATGCTTTCTGCCTGGAAGAATCTATTTATAAGTGATCTCATATGGTATAATGTTTAATCAGGAGTCATGCCTTCTGCAAGCATTCTCCAGTAACAAACAACAAAATTTCTGATTGAACTTGGCTCTTTTTTGGGTGGTGAGCTAATTTAAGACACCCCATCTTTAACAGTCCTCACCTGTTCCTGCACCACCCTTCAGTTACATTGGCACAGCCAGTTGTAAGGATATGTGGCAAAGTGAACAAGGGTTGGAGAGGTGGGATGTTAAAGAATGAAATTCTCCCAACAAATATTGCTCTTTTGCTGGATTATTTTTGTTAGTGAAAAGCTTGAGTATGCTCAAGCTCAAGGGTGTGCTGGAAAGGTCCCTGCTCCATGTGCAGCTGGTAGCAGAAAATAAAGAGTGACATCTGGATGGATAAGAAATGGGATGAGAAGCTCATGTCCAGATTGTGAAAATGTTTCTTTAGAATCTGGGATACAACACAAGCTAAAAGAGGTGCAGTCGTAGTCACCCCATCTAACAAATGATTGTGCAGAATTGTAGGGGATTTAAGGTAATGGCCATGATAGAGATCAAGGCCCTGGAAGAACTTGCTTTGACACACATGAGACAGAGAACCTGGGATTACTTACATTTCAAAGGAGAATGTTAAGAAAAGTTATAAACCCATCTATAATAAATGTCAAATGATAGTGTTTATCAAGAACTTGCATGATTTTTTTTATGCTATATGAGTTGAAATTACAATCAAGTTAAAAAATGCGGAATCTGGATCTGATAGAACGAAATACTTTATATACCCGTTCTGTCATAAGATTCCTGAGATCATGGGATGTGTCACAAGTCCCTATAAATGTTACGGGAAAGAATTTTAAGGATTGTTCCACTGCATGTTCCAAGGCTCAAGTCAATCTGTGTTGGGAGATATGAGTAACATCTGACGTGTGAAATGGATTCTCTGGTAAGGTTCATCTGGATGCAGTCACTAGTGGAGGGGATATGGACATTGGACTATAGGAAGTGATCAAGGAACTTAAAGCATTCAGGATATGCAGGATAAATGCAGTGCTGAGTTCCTGAAGCTCTTGTCCTGAGGGGCTGAGAGGTTGCTCCTGGCCAAGGAGCAACCAACCCAGTGTGTGGAGGCAGTGCTTTTGTTCTACTCTGTTACTAGAAAGTGTTGCAGGTGAGGGCTGGGAAAGGGCCTTTTGAAATCAAAGGATTGCTGTGTTCCATCTGGCCAGCTGGGAATAGGGAATGAAAAAACAAATTTGTGTCACTGATGATTTGAAAGGTGGTTGCTGAGGTCTGTAACAGGTACTCCCAAACCTCCTGTGAATTTGTCATCTTCATAAAAAGGAAACTAACACAGTGAGGAAGAAGGTAACCTTTTTATTCCTTAATGTTTTCCTGTGTGGTCATCCTTTCTCATTATGTAGTGCAAGAAGAAAGGGATACCTAAGGGAAGCAGGTAGTAATAAAGAGTTACAGTGTGGTACTATGATACAGTGGAGTGAGTACCATGTCATTTTTACCATTCCATTCTCTGTTAATGGTAGAAATTTGGAATGAAAGCTTGCTGAAGCTGTATTTCTGACTAATGTATGAATACATGTGTACAGCACTGAGAACCTGATCTTTGTGGATTCTGTGCATGCTAACAGAACAGAAGGGAAGGACATCACCTGAGAACTGTCATGCAGTACTGATGCTTAGGTAGATTAGATCTTCCACTCTCACCAAGTCAACTAAACTTAGTAGTCTCAACAGTATCGGGACCTGGCAAAAAAAAAAAAAAGCCTAATTCATCATAATTTTAAATAATTTGTGGATAATGGATGAGGCTTTAAAAGACAAAAGTCTTTTAAAAAGAGGAGAGAAGAAACAAGATACTTTTAAGTCAATGTATTTTCCTTTAATTTCACAGAAAATGTTGAAATAATTCAACTTTTTAATCCCCTTAGAGCAACCCAGTTGTCTTCCCAAATTCATATTGGCTGTTTATTACTTGTCTAAATTGTCAGATGACTCTAATAATTTGCTTGTGATAAATTTAATGGTCTTGCATGTAGTGAAAAAATATACTTCACTACATCTTTGGATTTTTATTACGCTTTTAAAGGTTTTAATGCCTTGCAACATTCGCATAAACAAGATAGGAAATGCTGGCTAGATGGAAACTACTGAAAGTTGAGTATGCAAGACATGTTGGAAGATAATACACAGAGTATAGTTATCAGTGGTATGCTTTCCAAACAAAGAATATCTCATTATGAGAGTTGCAGAAGTGGCCACTGGTTGAATACTGTTAGGTATTTCCATTAATGAGCTGGATTGTGAGCATTCTTGTTAAATTTGTAGATGACCCCCAAGCTAGGAGAATGTCCATGTATGTATAAAATAAAATTGTAATTTAAGAGCATCTTAAGAAATAGAAGAAATCATTAGGAAAAAAACAGCTACAGTACAACTCCTGAGAAGGTTTTTATGCAGGAATAATAAACTATGCAAACACAGTATTAAGAATAGCTGGTCAAGCAGGTCACACAGTAAGTTATAGACTGAGCATGAGATAATGTTGCACTGCTGTCAGAAAAAAGCAAATGCTAGATGGAGTTTAATAAACAGGAGAATTGCCTGAAAATTTGAGTTAATCCTCTTGCTGTTTTTTAGTGCTTGTAAGACATTATTATTGAGGGCTCAGGACTGCATTAAGTACTGTGTGCTTTCAGAAACTTTGAGACCAGTTGGAGAGATTCCAGGAAAAAGGTTCAAAATTAGAAGCAGTATGTGGTTTACAAGGAAAGCTTAAAATAAAAAAGACCTCAATTTTTAAGAAATAAATAGTGTGTGTTCCCAGTCCATAGCATACAGGCTCGGTTTAACCAATGCATTTAAGTTGAAATAAAGGTGGTTTGGGCTACACATATGGAAAACTTTAGCAAGCACTAAACAGATTGAGTTTGAAAGGTTTTAAAAAACAGGATTGCTCAGAACTGCCAACAGGAAGAGCCTGTCAGAATTTCTAGGTCCTCTTGTTCTCACTTCTATCTGTGGATCTTCTTTTTTTAGTCTTTTGTATATTTCGATCATGTTGTTTGATCTTGCCTACATTTGTTTCTTTCCTTCTTGTTCTGCCTGATGTTTTCCTTTTCCCTGCATGCTCTTTTGTTTCTGCCATTTTCCGCTCATAGTTTAGGTGTAGAACAGAAAAAACAATTGTTTCTCTTCCATGAGTTAGATGGGGGTTTTTTTTGGTCTTACTTGTACAAAAGCATACTTTGACAAATCACCTTTCTTCTCGGGGTCAGTTTTTCAGATCATCTTGTCTTGCAGGTGTCCACTGAGCTTAAGCTTTCTCTGCAGCTTCTCTCTTCCATCACTACTTCAGATTTCCATCTGAACTCTGTCTCTCTTCCCAGCTGGATCTCTCATGTGAAACTGTCTCAAATATTGATTTGTATTTAACGTACATTCTGCAACTTTTATACCTTTTTATTTTGGTTGGCTTCAGGTTTTGGTTTCTTCTGCCTTAGCGAGCATCACCATTTTAAAGTGAAGACACCCCTTTCTGCACAACTCCCCTTTCTGATGCTCTTTGCTTATTGGCCTTCTCAGTGATTTTTAAACCTTCTTCAAAGTCTTCTGTATCATGTTTAAGTATCAGGAATTAACTCTGGTGGTTGTCCTGATCCTTCTGCACCTGAAGTCACTGGCACCTTTTGTTTAGTAGATATGCTGATATGCTTCTGATACTCCTTATCAAACAGCAGTAACAGTGTTAAGTGGAAGTGAGCCTCTGAATTCCTCTTTGCTGTCAGAATTTTGAGTGCTGCCTTCACTTGCAAGTTGATCAGATCTGGTTTTGCACTTGCCTTTTTGTTCCTTGTCTCAAGTTTTCACACAGTAGTACATATGATTTTCTTTTTGCTGTCACAGAATTAATGGATGTCTTGCTTTTGGGTCTATACTTTATTCCCAGAAAGGATATTTTGTCTGTTTTGTGGCAAATAGAATCAAATTTCAATTCAGGAACCCTCTGTAGTTCCTGTTGGCACACTCCTTCTCTCCACACTGGAGGGAAGAACCAAGCCACCTCAAAAGGGAAAGGCTGTTGGATATTAAAGAGTTCTCTAGAGTAGTACTAGAATAAACCTTTTTTCTTTCTGGTTTATGTTGTATAATCAGAATTTAGCTTTAACACCATGAATAATGACATTTCTAGAAACCTAATTGGGAAAGAGGATATTTTAAATTGCTTTTTTGTGTGTACACTGTTTTCACATAGTTTTCAGTTTACTTTGTGAAGAACATTTTTGTTTCGAGCAGTTCCTGGTTTCTTAAAGTAGTTTCAGCTGTTAATCATGGTCATTGGTGCTGCCATTTCTACTCTTCAGGGTTTTTGGGATTTTTACTTTTTGTTATGTTTTATTATGTGGTGTTTTTGTATTAAGTATCAGAAGTCTTTTCTCTAAGTCTAAAATCATCATCATTAATTTTCAAGTATAGCATGAAATAATGGAGAGATACTCCAGGATTTGCTTATCTTGACAAAGGCCCAAATGAGTGTACTAATGCTGTCCTTTTACAGACATACATAATTTCCTTGGAAAAATTATGTGCTCAAATAAAACAGACTTTGACATTAATTGTTAACATTTGTTAAAGCCATTTTGTTCTGTTTAGCACACTTGGTTATCCCTAGCAGGAAAGCAAACTTGCAGTGTTATTTTATTGATTATTAGTCCAGCATTTTGCTTTGGGGAAAATGTAATTTTGAAATATGTCAGTATTTATATTTGAGTGTTCACTTTCTGTTTGTTTTCTTCATTTTTATCACCTTTAGGGGAATTCCTTGGTAATTCCTGTGGCATTGAAAGTCACAAAAGTGAAAGACTCGGGCACAGAACCCGGCTGTCTGTACAGAGTGGGATGCAGTACCTTATTCTTTTAGTGAGGCTGTAGCAGGTCTGATGTCAGTCACTTCAGAGACCTTTAGACCTCAGTGCTCATTTATTGCTAAAATGTACCAGCTCTGCTCCTGCATTATGAAGATCATCTGTCAACACTTTGAGATATTCTCCTTTGTTATTAAGCTTGTGATGCTCTACACTGTCAGGTTTTTTGCCAATTATAGTTAAGGTACAATGGTGTATTCACTGGATCAAAGTCTCACACTGGCGGTAGAGGAATGATTTGTAAGTCTTTATTCATCTGAATCGTACAATAGAATACCTGAGGAATGCAAATAATCCCTCTAAGGACTCAATAGAAAAGCTGTTAAAATGACAGTCTAAGACTATTATTATTCTGAATTGGTGTTTTAGCCAAAGTAATTATTTCTTATCTTGTTGTTCCACAATAGTTCTTAGTTTATTAGTTATGATGACCATATTTACCAAACAGAATTTGAATCCAATTTCTGACATCACTTTCATGTTCATTTCACTTTTTCAAGTTTGCATGTTTCGTTCTTTCACTTGGCATACTATTGAATTAGCCTAGAGACCAATGTTAAATGCTTCCTTAAAAAAATCTATAAAGGATGTATACGCAAATGTACACTTAGGAATATTAGATTCATTTTGAGATATCTTTTCCAGATAAGGTTGGCAATTCTAAGCTCAGAACTTCGGTACCTAGATTTTTAGCCAAAATAAATTAGTTAACTACAAATGTTGGTTTTAGAAGTGCTGTTAAATGTCACATTCACGTGTCACATTCAGAAGCACACCTTAAGTGTGATTTTCAGTTCAGATGTTACTAAAGGCAATAGTGTTTCAGTATTAATGCTGGGTACCAGACTATATTTTCACTGGATAACTGGAGGAAGAAAAAGATTAGCAAAGTGAGAATTGAAAAACACTGATGGGGTATTTACTAAGTAAATCATAGAAGACCAGCCTTATCTAACAAACGTGTGAAAACTGTTGAGTGAACTTCCATATTCTTTGTCCCATCTAAAACCCTACTCAGTGGGCCATGCACTTAATCTCATAATAGCTCTGATCCCCTGCTATTTCCTTTGACAAATGTGTGTTGATGAACTTGTGGTTCAGTTCATTTTTTTCTGAAGTGACATTTGCATTGATTATTTAGAGGTTTGCAGGCCACAGTTTCAAAGCACTTTAGTATAATAGCAGTTAAAAACCTTAGTCTAAATCTTGCAGATTAGCAGGACTAAGAAAAAGAACTCAGCAAGAATAAAGCCCTGTGCTGTATGGTGGGTGCTTCAGGTCTGAAACATCTCTGGCACCCAAAGTACTGTGTTTTGTAATTTGATTATTCTTGTACAGGAAGTATTCCCATGCCTCTTGTGTTTGCTTGCTGGGCATACAGAGTTGTCATTCTTACCATTCACACCTGCTCAGAAATAGTGCCCTGTTAATAACAGTGAACTCCTTACAGCTAATTTATAAATGTCTCCCTTAAATTTAAAATAAATAGTAATTTTTAGTCATGAATGTGATAACCTGTGTTTAAAGATTTTTTTGAAGAGCAGCTACTGCTGTGAAGTTTTCACTGAATCACAGAATATTCTGAGTTGGAAGGGACCCAAAAGGATTATAAAAGTCCATCTCATAGCCCCCTGTACAGGACATCCCCAGGAATCACACCATGTGCCTGAGAGAGTTGTCCAAATGCTTCTTGAACTCCGGTCAGCCTTGGTGCTGCAACCATTTCCCTGGGGAGCCTGTTCCAGTGCTCAACCCCACTTTGGGTGAAGAAACTTTTTATAATAACTGACCTAAACATCCCCTGACTCAGCTTTAGGCCCTGTCACTGTCACCCCAGAGAAGAGATCTGTGCCTCTCTTCTTCCCCTCACGAGGAAGTTGCAATGAGGTCTCCCCTCAGTCTCCTCCAGGCTGAACAGACCAAGTGCCCTCAGCCACTCCTCACATGGCTTCCCCTCAAGGCCCTTCACAATCTTTGTTGCCCTCCTTTGAACACTCTCTAATAGCTTAATAGCTTTCTTATATTGCAGTGCCAAACACTTCCACAATATTCAAGGTGAGGCTGCCCCAGTGCAGAGCAGAGCAGGATAATCCCCTCCCTTGACAGGCTGGCAATGCTTTGCCTGGGGCCTCCTTTGACTGGCTGGTGATGCTTTGCCTGATGCCCCCAGGACATGGTTGGCCCTCCTGGCAACCAGGAGGCTGCCAATTTTGCTTAACTCTAATAGGATATTGAACATTCAAAAATACCGCCATAAGTCTCTAGCTATAAATTTGTTGTTTCCTTCTACTGAAGAAAAATTATGAATGTCAAACTGTTATGGATGCTGCCAGGTATTCAGGATGAATATAAATAGGAAATTTTATTCTTTATTTAGAAACAATCATAGTATAATGTCCAGAAGCTTTGTCCTGGGGCAATAGTAGAAAGGTGGGAAAAACTAGTAGAAACACAGCCCTGTATTCATTAGCTAGGGCATACTCCAAGATCAGTAGCCAGAAAAAGCAGGGTGCGACTTGCTGTGTAGTATTCTTTTCTATCTGCTCATATCAGCTGCCCTAGCTACTGAGATGCCTTTTTATTTTATTTAAAAAAAAAAAAGAAAAACCAAAGGCCATCAGTTTTACCACATTTGATAAATATCACTCTTGGAAGTACATTTTTCTCTCAGAAAGTTTTATTCATACATTTTAGATTGCAAGTATTTAACCTCTGCCAAACACCTAGTTTTTGTCCCAAATTATGTCTATTTCTGATAGATTAAATGCCAAACAGAAACCAAGAAACAGTGAAATGTTAATGGAGTACACCTGAAGCAATTGCTGCCTGTTAATGTCTTGACCTTGGAAAGCAATACACAAAAAAGATGGCATCATAAATCCGTGCAATTCTTATGAATATGTATGTGCTACTTGATAATAATGAATGTGGTACAGCCATGCATGCACTACAAGATAATGTTGTGCCCTTTGTTGTCTACAGGTTGATAAAAATTAAAGAGTGGGTGGACAAGCACGACCCGGGTGCTTTGGTCATTCCTTTTAGTGGGGCCTTGGAACTCAAGTTGCAAGATATGAGTGCTGAGGAGAAACAGAAGTATCTGGAAGAGAACATGACACAAAGGTTAATTAGCATTCATTTTCCCTACACTTTATTATCAACTATTTCCTTGCAGTAATTTAATTGCTTGCGCTGATAGAATAATAAATGACAGAGTAATTACCATTATAAAGAGAGAATCTTCTCCTTTCTTTACCATGAGACAGAGTGAAAAGATTTATTTTAAATTAAGTTTTTAACTGTCATCTGTCATCTCTGTACAGTGTTTTAATTATAACATAGGTATTAGTTATGTATATTTTTGAGAAGGAATGATCACCAAAACTGTTTCGTCATCCATGGGGAATAAGGACGATAGAGAAAATTTTGCCATAATTTTCTGAAGAACTGTAATAAATTGTTTCAATATTGAATTTCAGTCAAACAGATAAGCTTTCATGACCTGGAGTCCTGAAAATTGCACGAGACCAAAAGTGCTGCCTGACAGGGTGATTTATATTTATCCCAAGTTTCTGTAGCCTGCCAAACAAACAAATCAAAATACTATCTTTATGTTTCTGCAATAAAAAAGTAGTTCTTCTGAAGAGAATTCAAAGTAAAAGGCTACTGCAATTATTGCCGTGTTTAAAAAGTAGACACGGTGTCTTCAAAATATGTCTTTCCACATAAATTGATTACTTGGCACATTTAGCTGTTTTATGTGTATATGCTGAATGAATTGGATTCTTTCCTTTTTTTTTCAGTGCTTTAGCAAAGATCATTAAGGCTGGATATGCAGCACTCCAACTAGAATACTTTTTCACTGCAGGCCCAGATGAAGTGCGTGCATGGACCATCAGGGTAAGATTCATACTTATTCATCAGCTATATCCAGTTCCACACTATTGAATTCAGATTGATATCACTGACTTTGAAGTTTGTCATGGTGGCGGTTAGCTAGTCATTACAGATGAGGTTTTTGTCCAGGATAACTTTAATTATTTGTGAGCTGCTGAACAGTGAAAGTGGAGCTGCATTGATTGAGGCAGGTAACAATTGATTCTGCCTATTACATAGTCTGAATTTCTTCATCCTGTAGAATCTGTCTACCCTCCTCCTGTGGTCAGAGATAAGACGTACCAGTATTGTGCTTGCTTAATCTGTGTGACTGGGTTTGTCTGCAGTGAAATTGATGTTGCTTTTCATTTTGTATTCACTAAGTTTGTTTGGGTTGTGGATGGTTCATTCCTCCTTTGCTTTGCTCGGATTACATTTTCAGCAATAAAAGCAATATAACGTCATTATATTCCTCATGGATACACAGTTGGGCTCAAAAACCTAAAATCAGTGTACAGTAATTCAGGTCTTTTACTGACTTTACTATTTAGATCTAGTTTTTTTAGTAGTTTTGTATGTTTATCCAGGAACTTATATAATGCCTAAAATGATATTATGTATTTTAAATATTGTTGTAGAATGATTGTAGCCATAGAAAGAGACTAATTTATTCCCAGAGGACAGAGTAAGAGCTGAGATGTAGTGGTTTGCCTTTGAACATAAATATGTTATAATATAAAGGTCAATATTGAAAAATACTTTGAAATGCATATAGTTACAAACTCTTAAAAATTACAGTGTCAACTTTTGGACGTGCAACTCTGTATTCAAGCTTTTTTTTTTTTTTGCATCAGTGTATTTAGTGCTGTGCAATGAATTTCAGTGCTGTATTTAATTTCATTCAATGGAATTAATTTGTTTTCATTAATCAACATAATTTCCTGTAAATTTATATTTTTAATAGTACTGCTGCAGATGTTTGTGTATGTGTTTTAGCACATTAAACTTATTTTCTTATAAGCATTTTTATTTTTTTTAGTTTTCTCCTCTCATCTTGTTTTATGTGATAACTGCTAGCTGAAGTCCCTGAAATAGCTACCAAAATAATATAAAAACGGAAGTTTGGTTGTTCTGAGTCTTGCTGTAGTTTTTAAAAGCACATTGTGAAGCTCCACTGTTTTCAGTAGGAGAAATGCTTTCTCTTTATTAGAAAATTTGAAAGCTGGTTTATCTTAAGACTGATTGTAAGTATCTTTGATTTAATGTGCAAAGATATTTAGTCAGGTAAGCATCAGTGAGTAGCCATATTAACCCAATACATCTTTTATTGTAAAAACTGTGCTTTACAGTGTCAGACTCCTTAGCACTTTAACATGCTTTATTAAGCAGCCTTTAGGTCACCATTATTTCTCAAATTTCTCTCCATGGTTGTATGTGCACGGAATGTATGTCCTTGTAATTTAAAGCATATAGTTATAATGCATTCTCCTCTATTGCATAAACTTACATTATCTTATAGTTGCCTTTGATTTTGTATTTTTAGTGATTCAGTTGTTGATGCTTTGGTGAGAATACTCAGTTTGTTCTATATCAAACTTAATAAAATTATTCTGAAATAAAAACAAGCTAATGTGTAGGGCTTGAGGTCCATAAATCACTTCTCATTACAAATGTGGTTCACCAATGAATGTTATCATTTAATTGAAATTATTTGGATGTAAGTAAAAGTGTTGAAATTCAGATTTTAAAGTTGTTTAAAAATCTTAATTTTCCTCACTTTCTATGTGGAAAGCTAGAGGTCGAAGTGAATCTCACAGTAAAACATAATCACAGCTTCTAAAATCAATACTGCTCTTGATACCTATTAGGAAAAACAAAGCTGCTGTTCTTTAGTATCAGTTGGTTTACCTGTGATGAAAGCATCTGTCTGTATGTCCCAGTATTCAGAATCACCCAGCTCTCTGTGTAACATTTTAGCTGATATGAAACAAAGTTTCAGCAGATCTTGAAAGCATATAAAATATAGGAGAAACCTCTTTCCTGCAATCAATCTTCTTAAATGCAATTAATTTTCTTCCGGTCTTCCCTTTGACAGAAAGGGACGAAAGCTCCTCAGGCAGCGGGGAAGATTCACACAGATTTTGAAAAGGGATTCATTATGGCTGAAGTAATGAAATATGAGGATTTTAAGGAAGGAGGTTCAGAGGCTGCTGTCAAGGTGAGCTCCCTGTCTTTTTCTACTCCCTTTTTCCATACGTGCTGTTTTTCCATTTCAAGTCTGTTTGTCCCTGGAAAGAAGTTCTTAATGCTGAACAAATCTTCACAGTCACCTCTAGCATTAGACCAAAATCTAGCTTCATCTTTTACTTAAGAAAGAGTTCAAATGAACCAACTTAGTGGGCAGGAATGCAACTATTTCAGTATGCAAGAGATGACTGTATGGACTAAATGTCAGCACTAACACCAAATGCTATGCTAATGTGTTGGGGTTTTTTTCTCCGTTTACACGTTAATGTTCAGAACTTAATAAGCTTCAAAATGAGTTTGGTTTTGGAAAATCAGATTTTTAAGATGAGAGCAGATTTTTTAATCAATTCTAAAAGGAAATGCAAGTAACACAGAAATTCTGTTTCTTCTCATAATGTGTCATCTTTTTTTGAGTGTAGAATAAAGGTATTAGAAATGTCAGATGCAAATGGTTAAGAAAATATTATAAAAACATACCCTATTTTTCAGGATTAGTAGGTCCACTTCTAGGCTCTGATAAGCATAAATATGATCTTAAAATTTACTGTTCCAGTATTTAATTCAATTGCCCTTTGATGTCTTAGTCAAAAATGCCATGCCTTACTTTGATCATTCGGAGTCCCAGTGGTAGTTGTATGTAGTCCACAGAATTTGATAGGTGAATTTTCCTGGCTATTATCTGCTGAATAGACAGTGAAGATATCGAATGAAAAACTTTTTTCCTTGAGCTCATGCTTCTTTGTGGTTACACTTGTATTGAGAAGAGTTTTATCTGCTTTCTCAACACTAGAGGGCAGAGACTGCTCGGGTGCCCAAACTTGGGGCCCTTTTAGAGCTGACAAATTATGTCTGATTTGAAGTTACTAAGTATGAAAGGAACTTGTACATGGCAAATATATGTTACAAGAGAAGCTGTTCTTCTCTGTGTTGCTATTGCATTATTTCCACCTTCTTTAAGCAGAGAAGCTTGTCTTTATTTCATACAAATTTGATTTCTCGTTAGGCATTTTTGATGTTTACTTAAGATTTGTATTTTAGAAAATTGCAATTACAAAGCACATTAGTTTGATTTCCTCAGTCTCAGTATTTGAAGGTTCCTGCATACGACAATGTGTTAAAGAATTTAAAAGGTTCAGTTTTATTGTTTGCCATTTGATGGCTTGAAAGGTATGCAAAACTATGATTTCAAATTCAGCCTATTCTCAGTGGTATCACTAAGGAAGATCATACTGAGCAGCGGG
>VXBA01005657.1:117338-156046 GCA_013399895.1 Serilophus lunatus
GAGGTTAAATTACTTTTTGTATATATTTTATATGTATGTAAAACCAAGTGATGTCAAACTGAGGAATGTTGTGACTGTCAAACTCTGAAGCTTAAGGAGTGCCATTTCTTTACCAAAATGTATTTAAATAATTGCCATTTGAAAGTACTGTAAAATGGCTAATGAAATAACCCATTTTCCTTTTGTCTGTTCCATTTACAGGCTGCTGGAAAATACAGACAACAAGGCAGAAATTACGTAGTGGAGGATGGAGATATTATCTTCTTTAAATTTAATACACCTCAACAACCCAAGAAGAAATGAATATCAGATGTTGTTCACTCAGAAATAAACTGTGCTGCTTCAAAAAGCATATGAATTTTTATTTGGAATGAAATATCTGGAAACAAAAAGCATACAGTTTCTACCTAGGGAACCTCCCCTCCCCCCAGTCAAATTATTCTTGTTTGTTTTGAATTAAAATATGGCACCTCCAGTGAACATGCAAGTTCACTAAATGTGAACAGCTTTGCATTTCAAACGATTAAGACCCTACTCCAAATTGTAGGAGCTTTTCGGGAACCATATTACTCTCATGATACTTCATTAATCTCCATCATGTATGCCAAGCCTGACACGTTTGACAGTGAGGACAATGTGGCTTGCTCCTTTTTGAATCTACAGATAATGCATGTTTTACAGTACTCCAGATGTCTACACTCAATAAAACATTTGACAAAACCAGCCTTGGTGTGTTTGGGGATGTCTGTATTGACTGACTGTGGTGTGCTGAATGCGATACGGCACCTGGTGGATGCTGATTACAGAATTTTAAGACGTGTATGATACAGTAACTGGCAGTGTGGGGCAGCTGCAATTGTGTCTTGAAAGTGAGTCTTTCATGGGAATCAGGAGATTAGGATGCCAATGATTTGTCTCAAAGTTAATGAATTTGTAGATGGACATTCACTGGAAGATGATAGTAAGGATAATAAGAATGATGGCAGCATAAATGATTTTTACTGTAGAGAGGAAATGCATGTAGAAAAATCATGTTATGAGACTGAAGATTTTTTTGTTCAAATAATTTTGAAAGTGTTTCACTCTTGCCTTGAAATTAATAAATGATTGAGGCTGGAGCAGTCATGCCTGATGTGTGTTGTCCTCTCAGGTCTGGTTTTCAGGTCAGCAGAGGGTGACACAGATAGTGCAGTGAAGGAAGAGGTCATGCTGTGCTGGATAGGTAAATTGTTCTGCTGAAATGAGGTTGCAGCTACGAGTACTTTTTTACCCATTTGTACTTTGAGCTGTAGAACTTCCCTGTTTTGCAGCATATTTAGTGTAGTTAAAACAGCCTGGCTTCTTTTGAGTGTCCATATGCCTGGGGTTTCAGCTACAGGTTCAGTGGGGTCAGGGCTGGGACAGATGCTGTTGTTTCTTACAGCTTGTTGGTGTGCCTGGCCTCTTGTGTTGTGATAAATTCACTTGCTATAAACTTTGAAAAGGTCACTGGCTAACCCCCACTGTGTGTGTAAGACCCTGGTCACATCCTGCTCCAAGGCTTCCCCTGAGATGCCGCTTTTGAGGTTCATTGCTCATTTCTGAGAGAGTGAGACATGGTTCAGCCAGAGCCACGAGCCTCATTGTTGAAAAGTTGGCATCATGCCTTTAATTGCACTGAGGAGGAAGAGGGAGGGCAGATGACTTCAATACATAGTTGTTGATTTTGTTTTAAAGAGCATCTCCTTTTTCCATGTGGCAGGAGGGAGGAAAGTATTGTAAAGCAGAGAAATTAGAGCTTCAGATGTTTTGGAACCCTTGAAATTCTCTTTTGTATCGTCTCCCTGGTGCGGCTAGTATTTGTTCCTGGCGTTATTTTGATGTTACATAATTGAGAAAAGATTAGGACCATCAAATCTTGTGTTAAAAGTCAAATCCAAAAGAAAACAGAGCCTACCTGTTTCTCTTGGAAGTCAGCAAGGTGCTAGTAACAGAGAAGGGCTCATGCTGGGTTTTAGACGCAATGAAAGGTGAGTGAGAAGTGGAGTATATGTGCTGCTGAAAGAGAAGTAACCTCTTTACTGCACTAATACCCGCTGAAACGTGTTCTCCTGTCCTGTTGGAAATATGTTCAGGTTTCCTAAATATTCCCATGTTCCCAAATTTTTTCAATTTAAATGTGTGTGCTTGATGATACCTCCCTGCTCTAAAAAATAATTAAAAATCAAACTAAGGTGTTCTCGATAGACAGGGTTTTTTGGAATTACTACAGTATTCTGAAAACAGAAAATGAACTTAAAATTCCACATCTTAAAAATTATATATTCTATAATATTGTATATTTCAATTTATTAATTTGCCTGAATAGTTCATCTCTTCAGCTGTTTTAACTAATGTTCTTTTAACTACTGAAGCTAATCAATTATTCCAGAATAACCCCAATTTTTATTAAAAGAATAATCGGGCATGCTCTGTTACTTCTATCACTGGTGACTTGTGACAACTGCCATGTTAAATATGTGCAGCCTGTTTCTCCTCAGTGGGTCTTTGCATTCAAGATGAACAACTTCTAAAAACTTTTAGATCTACGTAGCAAGTGTCAAGCACTTTTGTTTTAAATGAAACTGCGACATAAAACAAGCCAGGCACACGTTGTTTGTGCCATTCAACTTGCACAGGTAACTCCAGGTGCAATATATTAATCTACTCGCATTTACTGTTTAAAAAAAACCTCATGAAATCTGCCTGTGTGCTTTTCGTTGCCACTGGCGTGCTGAGTAGAAGGAGAGATGTTGTTTCTCCAGCTGGGGAAGGATGAGAAAATATTGTCAGCACTGCTCTTCCAAAATACAGAACGTAGGGAATTTTGCAAAGGCAGTGGAGTCCTAACCCTTCCTCTTACTTGCATTCCTCAATGCCTAATAGCCATGACAATGATGGCATGTTTCTGGGATTAAACAGGCACTAGTGGAACAGGGAAAAGTCAGCTACCAGTCACCAAACTACAAAGAGAGTACCTGAAATTGATGTGGAGATGCTGGTGAAGGCAGCTGTGCCTGCAGCTGCCCCTTGAGCTGACTCCGTAGGAGCAGGTCTGGAGAGTGAAATGGACGTGATGCTCCCATGGCATGTGTTTGAGGGATACCTTGGGCTAGCTGCAGACTGGTCCCATGAGGAGCTAGAGGGCAGTTTCCAGTTTAATCTTGAGAGAACCAGTTTGGTGTGAGTGCAGTGCAGAGCAGGGAGACTCTCTTTTTGTGTTTACACAAAAGAGATGCATTTTTAAAGATATATTCCTGATCAAACAAAACCATTGCTGTAGATACACAAGTGCTTATTGGTGTCTTCTTTTGGCAGCATCAATAGCAGTATTAAGGTCATAGGCTTGCGCACCTCAAGATGTGACATTTTGGATCATTAAGTATACAGAAAAACAGAAATTTAAGTTTTGAAGACTATTTGTACCCATAAATACCTCTTGATTGTCTCTGACAAGCACCTGTTGGCCACTGTCAAAACCCAGGGTGCTGGACTGGTTGGGCCTCTGATCTGACCCATTGGATTGGCACCATTCTTGCCTCTTCTCCAAAGCAACTTTTCTTCAAAGGCTATCTTCAAACACCATTAAAGAAAATGATCTCTTTAATGTCCTTCCCAGTTCTACCTTTTGTTTAAGATCTTTGTGTTAAAGTATTTTAAGTATGGTCTTAATTTCATGTCTATTTGTTCTTTCATTGACTCTCTTCAGCCTCATAGAGGTCAGTAGCATTATTTGAATTTTTTTAAATTAATTACATTTCCAGAAGGACCCTTCCTTACCTGCTGTAGTTTTTAATCTACCACCTTCTCCAGCATCCAATTTCACACTGATTTCTTCCCAGACCACAGTGTCTGCGAAGGAGTCTGTATGCCAAAGCACCTGCTTCAAAAATACCATCTTGAAAGCCGTATTTTCCTTCCTCTTTCCCACAGACCAGTGGAGTGGCTGCACTGTATCTGGTGTAGCATCTCTGAACATCTCCTGGCACTTTCTTGATGCTGTTGCCCAGTGGTGACTGCTGTAAGAAAGGACAGCCCTGCTGAGTGTGTCCCCAGGCATTCAGCCCAGTGACAGTGCTCCCCTCCTGCCTCTGCACCAGCAAGCTGGCAAATCACCCTTGGAGCGTCACGTGCACCAGGAGGGTGTGTTCTCAGTGCAGAGGTTTATGTTCTGCTGGCTGCCAGGCCTGTTCAAACTGTCCTTGCAGGCCACAGTCAGTCCTTATCAAGGCGGCTGGCAGAGATACTTCATGCCCTGTGGTTTAAACACTGAGCCTTTATTCTACCAGTTGCAGGGTAGGACCATAGAACTGCATTTTCAATGTGTATGGCAAGGTTTTCGGTTTAAAGAATATTAGCTAAATTTTACCATTTCTCTCTTCTCATAAACTCAACCCACAGAGTATGAAGCAGGGGAAGTCGTTAGAAGTTTGTAGTTGTTTAATAATCACTTGCTTTGAGTTTTGAATCCCCTCCATACTAATTTCATATGTTCAATTATGTTAATCCACCACTTCAATTAAGACAGGAAAAACACCAGAAGCTTTGGGGAAAAAAAAAGTAATGGTATTTGTCACAGTATCCCTGTGGATTGAAATAGCTGGTTGGGCTTTGAAAGTTGTAAAGTAAATTCTACATTTCAAGGCTGTTTTAGAAGCCAAGAAGTAACGGCTTTAATATAGAGGTAGTGCCCATTCCAGATCCATGGGAATAGACACATGTGGCAGCGTGTTGCATATTGTGAAATAGGTTACATGTGTGTGCTTGCTGTCAGGAGCCAATGATTGGGTAGGTGCCTGCCCATCAGAGCTCATTGTGGCTCTGTGCAGTTATGGAATGCCTGTAGTGTTTGATTTTCTACATGCAAAATGTGTATGCTCAGCACAGAAAAGCTTTATAAACCACTCAGAAAATCCAATCTGCAGCTGTTGCAAGAGTACATGGGATGTGTAACTTAACGAAATATATGCACCTGAGTCTCCAAAAGTAAGTGGGCTGGCAGCCCTGGGCTGGCTGATCAGGAACATGGGGGTTTCCTTCCCTTGCCAGCTCTGCTGCTGCTTTTGCAGGAGGGGAAGGACTTTGGCTTCAGCCCTGCTGGGCCCTGTGGGGGAGGAACTCTGCACAATAGGGGGAGTTGAGAAGCCCAAGATTATGTATGGGACTTTTTCCAAATGCAAATAACATATAAAGGGGTGTTTTGGTAAGGGTAGGGATGGGAGAAGTACTGCTCTGTGTTGACTATGATTTCATCTCCAGTGACCCAGACCCTTCAGCTCAAGCAGAGCTGAGTGTGGGATCCCCCCTCACCACAGGCAGTGTCTCTCTGCCTCACCAACAGCAGCAGTGCTAGGCCTGAAGGTACAGCTGATTTGAACCTGCACTTAAATGGGCAGACTTAAATTATTTTTTACAAGGGCGTGTAGTGACAGGACAAGGGACAATGGCATTAAATTGAAAGAGGGTGGGTTTAGATACTAGGAAGAAATTCTTCATTGTGAGCATGGTGAGACACTGGAACTGGTTGCTCAGAGAAGCTGTAGATGTCCCATCCCTGGAAATGTTCAAGGCCAGGGTAGATGGGGCTGTGAGCAGCCTGGTCTGGTGAAAGGTGTCCCTGTCCATGGCGAAGGGTGTTGGAACCAGGTGACCTTTAAGGTCTCTGTCAACCCAAACCATTCTGTAATTCCATGAAATCCCTGCACTGCTTGTACCTCTTGTACCAAGTTGACTTGCTGTATTTTGGTGAGCCTGGAGAAAAGGAGGCTCAGAGGTGACCTTATCGCTCTCTAGTCAGGTGGGGGTTGGTCTCTTTCACCAGGCAGGAACTGACAGAACGAGAGGACACAGTCTCAAGCTGCTTCAAGGGAGGTATAGGTTAGATATTAGGAAGAAGTTTTTCACAGAAAGAGTAATAAAGTTGTGGAATGGACTGCCCGGGGAGGTGGTGGAGTCACCATCCCTGGATGTGTTTAAAAAAAGGCTGGACGTGGCACTTGGTGACATAGTCTAGTCTAGTTGAGGTTCTAGGGTAAGGGTTGGACTAGATGATCTTGGAGGTCTCTGCCAACCTAGTGATTCTGTGATTCTGTGATCACAGCAGCATGCAAGTGGAGGCAAGGTTTTTGAGGGCGATTTGGGAAACCCATTTGTGAGGACCTTCTAACCTCATGGCCATGGACACAGAGGAGCTGCCTGCACCTGAAACACAGCATGAGGTAAACACGTGCAGCCCTAGGTTTGGTACCTGCACCTGGTAACAGAGTTGCATTGTGCAAAGGGGCTCATAGAGCTTGATTTATAGAAAACATGTGATAGTTTAAAGGTTAATAAAGTCCTTGTTCAGTAATGAGGAAGGATGTTGCCCACAAATAAAGGTTCCCAAGAGCAAGCCAGAGCAGCATTACAGGCTCCAAGGGGAGACACTGTACGTTTGACCAAGGGAGGATTGGTATGTCTGACCACACCAGGCCACTGCAGCTAGCCCCAAGCACAGGCAGAGGGATGGAGGTGATGCTGTTGCTCTGGCCCACTGCAGAAACCCACTCCCCTCTCTTGTCCTCTTCCAGGAACGCTCACCTATGCCGTGTAAGGGCAGAACTAGCTCTAGCCAGGGGCTCTGATACTGCTGAAGGACCAGCTTGCCAAAAGATACCTTGCAAAAGATACTTTGAAAATTGCACAATAAACCTTCTAGCTGCTGAAGAGTTAAATTTCCTTGTAATATGAATCATGTGAGAGGTATCCAAATTTGGTTATAAATCCTGTTTAAGTTTCAAAGCACAACATTATTGGAGGTAGCAATACTAACATCAAACAGCCTTGATAAGATCAACAAATTACTAAGTATAATTGTTTGTGCTAGGGTGTGTGCAAGGAGATAAATAACTCATAAATTAAATACCAGTGCCTGAGGGTGAGTCATTCATGGATTCAGAGCTGTCCTGACACTCACAAGCAAAAAGTAATTTTCTCTTAGTTTAGTAATTATGCATTTCAAGATATAAGATCAGCAATCAATGCTAGGTGCACTTTCAAAGGTGGAAGGGTACTTCAGCTATTAGAGTTTCCCATACATTGATTAACAAGAAAAGTCTGTTGCCTGTCCCTGTAGTGGGGAGTATTCAGATTAAGGTACAATTCTTCAAAAAGATAATGAATATTAAGGGGATTAAAAATAGATTAAGGATCAGTTTTTGCGGTTATAAATTGGCAGCATTCTCCTGATTTCAATAGAGCAGTACTAGTTTATATCAGCTGAAAATCTGTCCCAAATTATTAAAGAAAATTAACAACCCCCCTGTCACAACTGCTATTAGTCATCCAGAGTGGTGCCTGCTTCTGAGAGGCACCTGGCACCTCGCTGGCTGTGCTGCAGCTCGTATATTCTCACGTGGGGTCATTAGAGCCCCTTCCTGACTTATTCATAAGACCCCATGAGGATCTTGGTCTAATCAGGGTTTTCCTAAGGACAGGGAATAGTAATGTAATCTGTTACTGTAACAACATCATCTCGATCTGCTTTTATTTACTAATGTTTTGCCAGCCATTAAATATTTTTCTGCCAAATCTGAAGAGATCACACTGAGAAATCATATTTTTGGAAACATGGTATAAACCTCACAGCTGCTCAACAGTAGTCACTACAAGGATAAACTCCCAGCCTGCAGGAGACAATTTGATGTTATCCTGACCACTTGGATCAAAAATAACCTTGACCTTGTCAGTCTGTGGAGTGTCATCATGGGGGAAGAGTGATGGGAACCCTTCTGGAGAAGGACGGGAAGTCTGTGACAGTCTTTGGGTTCCCTCAGTCATCAAGAGTACTAATAGTGCATCAGTTTTCATCCACAGATATACAGAAGAGATGGACACATAACTGGTTTACAGTATGACATATGCCTTCTCCATCAAGTGGTGCTGCCTTCCTTTGACACCTCCATCCCTTTGTACACAGCCTGGCTTTTGAAAGCTGCCTGAGTTTTCTACAATTCCTAGCAACATGGCATTCAGTCACCAGGGGCTCGCTCAGGAGCTTGTCACCAGGTAAGGACGCTTCTTCTGTTGAAGGCTGCCTTTTACACGCCCTGTTGCAGGAAGCCTTTCATCTTGGGGAGGTTCATATCTAAATCACCCAGTGTGCTGGTTTGAGATGCGCTTGTAGAAAGTGTTTGAGGTCAACCCTGGCTTGACTGGCAGATGCCGTTCCGGGAAAGGAAGAGAAATGTTTAATTTATGTTTACTATTTGAGGAAAAAGCTGTAAGCATGCTCTTTTATTCCAAAATAAAAATGCATAAATGACTGGAGTGTTTAGCCCATTGGGGATGTCATTGTTTCCAATTAACGTGCCATTCTGGTGGGAGAGCACAGATTCTTAGGCTGAATGGAGATTTGTGCTCCAGCTATTTGTGCCTTTTAAAACATTTTCGTTACTACTTTAAGAGAAAACTGTAAAATGGCAATAATGACATATTATTACAAGTAAATTACACTGCAAAATAGCATTAATATTGCAGTTGAAACCTAGAATTTGGAATAAGATGGAAATATTCATTTGCACACAGCTTTTGTTTTTATCAAAAGCAATTTGGATTAGGAATGAGATTTACTTAGTGCCTGCACTCACAGGCAAGCTAATGCTCAGTCACCTGGACTGAGCAGGCTGTCAAACTCATCTGTCACAAGCCACCGCAGGAGCCTCAGGCAAATCCCGGCTCACCCAGGGGTGGCACAAGGAACCATGAGTTCCTGAGGGAGCAGAGATGCTGAAATGCAGCTCAGAAAGGCCTCACGTGTGCAGTGATGCTTCGGGCTTTGTGCCTGGGATTGGGCTGGACACCCAGGGCTCCTGTGAGAGTGGGGACAGCCTCTGGTTTGTTTCCACGGCAGAGGTGGATCCGTTCCACAGCACATGAAACCCACTCTTCTCACATCTAATGGGTAAAGATTAACAGGAACCAGAAATTAATAAAACCAAAGTGAGTGCAGGGTAATAATTGAGGACCTTGCTCTTGGGGAGAACGCTGAGCAATTTAACGCTCCATTTCATAAAAATTTACCCTTGATTTTGACAACACTGTTCTTTAAAGGTCAAGGGTTTTTTGTCTTATTTTTCCTCAATTCACAAATAGGAAACTGTCAAACCCTGGAAGAGCCACTTCCGTGCAGAGCAGGAGAGCTCCTTCACAGGGGTATGTAGAAGGAATGGGGGGTCAAACCTCATTTAAGGTTTAAGTCTTACCCTTTTTTGGGCTGTGTTGACATTAAAGTAGGTTGGACTTTCAAGTAGGACATGCCATTGTACATTTAGTCAGGACCACCAGCAAGGCCCCATGAAGTCGCCATGGCCTTAAATATTCCCCTTTCTCCATGCTTCATTCTTAAACAGAATGGACCTCCCCTTCCCACCTCAGATGAGAGGAGCCAGCTCACCAGGAGATCAGCCCACCTCTTGATGGTCACAGGATGAAACTGGAAATCCTAGGAATCCAATCACCTTTTTTTGCCACAACTTTCATTAATTTGTATTTACATCAGCACAAAAAAAAAAAAAGAGTAATAAATGTAGGACTGATCTTTCAGGCAACTCCTGTTCAGTTACCTCTCTAGCACTTGTTCTTTCTGCCCATCTGAGTAACACAAGGGAGGCACAAAATCTCTGTATATGGAATAAGGTGGAGAGTCTCCTGTGTTTCTATAATCCTTCTTTGCAGCAGTGATGTATTTCCATTATCTGTCTTCACAGTAATTTTGCCGTGGGACACAGGAAATTAATTGCCAGTCACTGTGTCCTGTCGTGGGCTCCTTGTGACCTCACACGAGGGGTTTGGGTCACTGATGATGTCTCTGGGAAACAGAATGGCAAGGCAGGCCAGAAAGCATCTCTGGGATGCTGCATCCATCCTGGCTCTGTAAGGCAAGCCCCAGGCAAACTTCCCTGTTCACTGGATAAATGGGGCTGCAAGGAGGTTGAGGCTGCTCCTGCAAAAAACTCCTGCCCTGCTGACGCATAGGATGAGCTGGGAATAAACCAGTGTATGCCTTTGGAAATAGTCTTATTTAGTAATTCCCAGACTGTGAGAGTATATTTGGAAAGGATGGAGAAGCAACTCAACCAGCACCATCTTGTAGCTCTGTACCATTCTCCAGCACCGTGCCTGGGAGAGGAGCAGTGAGCATGGCATGGCCACACTCCGTTCCACCACACCCTTCCATTTCTTCAGTGAGAAGGGGTACTTCTGTGACAAGTCAGGCAGAGCTAACATGTTATGAGGATATAGGATCACCTTGAAATTATGTCTGAGGCATTAAAAAAAATTAAAAATACAAGAAATTATGATGGTGATGGAAGTCATAGGAAGCATTCCAAGGTGGCCCTGCAAGGGCTCAGGAAAGCTTGCAGGGAGCTTCTGCTGCAGTGGGTCTGCCTCCATCCTCTGCTTCTGGCATCAGCTCTTCCAAACCTGGTCCTAAGTATCCTGTATCCTCCTGGTGGCATGGTCTCAGAGGCAGCAAATTGGCAAAATTAAATGATGCTCAGCATTGCAGGGACTCTGCTGCTGAGCTGCTGTTCCTGCAGGATCAGGAGTGTTTCTGATGGGCGAATGACTTGTTTTAGCAAACTGCAGTTTTGAAACATTTTTCAGTTCTTCTAGGAGGAATGACATGAGATGCCATATAAGACAGGTTCTTAAAACGTGTATTTATCTCCTAAGTAAGCCCCTGGAGTAGTTTGGAAGGGCATTGGCACTGCAGCCACTCTGAGATGAGTATGTTCCTTGTGAAACTAGTAGTTGGGTTTTCAAAGGCAGTGGAGGCCTATTTGCATGACTTTTATTTTAATGCTTTGTCAAATTGTATCTTAGAAGTACTCATGGATTATTTCTAGCAACCAGTAAGAATATATATGTTATTTGAATTCCATTTGATATCTTTACTTGGGACAAAACATCTTTAAATGCATTAGAAATCAAAATGTACTGTATCTCTGACAGTCAAGGTAGGCACCTCTGAAGCAGGAGAGCTTCATTTCTTTCTGGAGCTCAAAGACCAGCCCAAGAGCCCAGAGGCATTTTGGTGCTTGAGCCTTTTGCTGGGAGCCTGTCTGAGAACTCCAGTGCCTGGCAAGTGTGTTGGTTCCCTTAGGAATACCCTCCAAACACCTCACCTGAAAAATACCCCTCTGTTTTCTCGTTTGAATAAGTGATTTGCCAAGCAAAAATACGTATCCGTCACACTCCTGGTTCCACATGTCCCTTTGGGTGTAGGAAGTGACAACTAGGAATCAGTTTGCAAACATGGGGTGTAAGAATAAGTGTATTTTTTTGATAAGTGTATTAAAAAACCCCCAAACCCAAACCGCAGCTGGTTACTCAGTTTTTTTGAAAGTGTTTCTTGTACGACAGATATTCGAAAGCACTTTGACAAAGTTACTTCATTTTAACACTAAGCAAATGAGAAAAATAAGCAGGAGAGGTCCTGAGATAGGAGAGGAAAAATGTTGTCTAGGTGTCCCATACTAACAAAAGAGTTTTTATGCTTCATATCTGAAATCACCAAAATGGAAGGCTGTATTTCAGACCAGTTTTGTTATGGTTTTCAGGCAAATTCAACTCAAATTACCATGATCTCACTGTATCCAGTGAAGCTACTCTTTGCTTGCAGTTACAGATGCACCAAAGTCTTTGCCTAAAGACAAATATATTTTATAAGCAAATTAAGGATATTCATGCTCTAAATCTTTGTTATCCTGGTTAGTTAGATTGGGGTCCAAGGAAACCTTTCTGGGTCGTCATCATCAGAATAGACTTTTGTATCTTAATTTTCTCAATCTTTGTAACAAATTTGATATTTACTCCAAAAATGAGTGGGTATGTGGGAAATATACTCAAGGAAATATTAAAAGGTTTGAGACATATTTAAAGATCTGAGGATTTTGTTCAACAGTGGGTTTATGAGCCTGCAATACTGACATTTGTGCTTTCACTTCTTCATAAACCCACAGAAACTTTTCAGAAAAGTTTTAACTATGACATGTCAATGAACTATAAAGGAAAGGTTTATTTTGTATATACCCTCTTTGCCTGAGGTCCATGGTTAGACTCTGCATTACAGCTTCTGGATCTCATGTGCTCAGTTTGTGCTTTTGATCATGCCACTCTTTGCACAAAGCTGAGAGAATTTCTGCTTCATAAAGAAGAAAATACAGACACGTTTTGATGTCTATAGAATGCATGTTTGCTCTTATTTTTGAGGCAGGGGAACTTAGGGTTTAACATCTCTACAGTTCTTCCTAGGTTTCTGTGCCATCAAAGTTTCTGAGGAGGACTTAATGGGGAATAGAAATCATTTGGTTGTGGTGGTGATGGTGTGCTTGATACCTTTTTCTTTAAAGGTTGTACACTGATAAAAATAGTAAGTAACCCAGTCTACTCATAACCACTTCATCTTTAAGTTCATGCAAGTTTAGGGAGCTATAAGTGACTAAAAGGATGAGTGGCTTAAGATTCACTGAGTGATACTGCAAATACAAGGACTGAAATACCAAAGGAGTAAAGGATATATAGACCTTTGCCCATTACATCAAGAAAATGAAAAAGTTAGGAAGGGGGAAGGGGGGAATCCTGGGCTACATTTTTCAAGTCCTACTCCAAAAGGGGTAACCAGCCCATTAGTATAGGTGCCAGGAAGCTGGCTTTTGTGACATCTCACCAAACACACCTACTTTCACTGGACCATAGAAAGATCAATCCTGTCTGAAAACCACCCATTACCTAAGACACCTAATTTATATTAGAAGCTCACTAAAAGGCACTGTCTGGCCCCCAACCTTCACTGCCAGTGATAAAGAGGATGTTTTACACCATATGTGACACTTAATCAAAACCGATATTCTTTAACAAACCCTTAACCTCGAGCACGCAGGAGTCATATGAGGCCAAGGGACAAGACACAGATCCAGCTCAGGGTGGCATATCCTTTGATTAAGATGATACAGATTTCCCATTTTTATCAGGGTTACGGATTCTGGATATATCCCTTTTTGATTTGTCAGCATTAAATTTCAGTAGAGGTTCAAGCCAAAGAGAGACCAAGACTAGTTCTCTCTTCAACTGCGTATTAGGAGATAATTTCTCTGAATTCTCTGCAGTAATGATCCTCAGATCTTCTCATCTTTCTGTAAGCAAGTTTTCCTGGGAACCTGGATTTAAACTATGGCACAAACCTTGCTTGTGTCTGGGTCCTTTCTTAAGGAGGAGTATCTAAAAACACTTATTCTGTGAGCCCTGAAATGGACCTTTTTTTTCCCTTTCCTCAGGTCTTTTTCAAAGAGGCAAACCTTCAAGTGAGTTCTTTCACCCTGCCTTGGATTTCTGGGGCAGGAGGTTTTACTTACGGAGTATAGAGTACTTTAGATGAGGATTGCAAACTTCAGGGGGTTAGACAGTTTTCACTACCTGCAGTACGTTGGAATCTCAGTATAGTTGGCTTTACTCCTGGGTGACTTCCACCCCCCAATTTTTTTAGGTGAACCATTGTTCTACCATTCACATGTGGCTCAAATTCCTTACACAAAGGTAAGTTTGGCGATTTTCCCTCTTTGTACTAAAATTTTTCTGCTGGAGGTTTAGATTTTGTTAGGAACATGGTTCTGCAGAAACGATTTCTAGTCCCTGTTTCTTGAAAATAACATGCTGCTTGATTATTAATGTGTAAAGGAGATCTTTGAAAGGGTCCTGCTTGTCAGTTGCATGTTTTTAAACACTGAAATGGTACATCTGTTCTGGGAGGCTCTGTGCCTGGCTCGAGGATGGCTGATATGGGCTGGCTTCTGCTGAGTGTTCAATATTCTCACTCTGCACACCAAAATTTTTCTTATTTAGACTCTTTTCATTGTTATGGTTATTACTAATACATTTATAAGAAAAGCTCTTTTAGTAAGGAACTGCCTTTCTCCTATTTTTTCATTGCAGCAAGGAAACCCCTTTACCCTTGTGAAGAAACCAAGTTCATCTATAAATTTCTCTAGCAAAAAAAGGACAAGATTTTGCACGAGTTTGGGATTCCAGGAAAAAGAGGCAAGTAGGAAGCAGTGGCTCTAAAAACTTTCAGGCTCTTTTTCTTTTCTTTTCTTTTCTTTTCTTTTCTTTTCTTTTCTTTTCTTTTCTTTTCTTTTTTCTTCTTTTCTTTTTTTCTTTTTATTTTTCTTTTCATTCTTTTCTAACACCATAAAGGAAGAAGGGGCAATGTATATAGGTTACTTTTAGGAGAGAACTTCAGTCATAGAGAGACCTGTAATCATGTTAAAGTATATTCAAAGGCAGTTTCTGTTTCATAAATGCAAAGCTCACAAGCAAAAATCTGGAGGACTGGATCTGGTTTATGGCATATCACATACATCAAAGGCCAGTCTTTTATTCTCCCATAACTTGGTTTTTAAAACTTCTTTAATAAACAGAAGCACAATCAAGGAGAAAGACTCGCATCTCAGCTGCCACTCCCAATTTCTTACCCATCTTGACTTCTTAATCAGAAAATTAATTGAGTCTTGGAATGTTAATTTTTCTTACATCTCTTCAGATTTAATCAGTGTGTTCTGCTGGAAGCAATCTTTCACTTAAGATTTCATAGCAATGTAGCTAGAGAGACCATGTCATTTCCTGCATCAAAAACATCAAAGTTGCATGTCTTGGGGTTTTTTAACTTTGTCCCACACTTCAGATTTGGTCTCTTTGCTCTAAGGAAAGAGTGTGTTTTATTTCTTGTTTCTACTGGGGGGTGAATCTGCTCTACTGCAATGCAGTCTATAACTAATTAACTCCCATGGAAGGAGGAGCAGATGCCTCCTCCCGTGCAATGTGCTTGTACAGGACAGCAGTGGCAGGGACGCTTTTCACAACCCATGCCTTCTCTGTTGCACGTGGTAGAAAGGACAGGCTCTTTGTATCATGGTTTAATTAAAAGGCAGAAGGCAGACTATGCCGTGACCAAGTGCTCCCACCAATAGTTAACGACGCTTCCCAAATGGGAGTGCTCTCGCAGCAGCAAGAAACGTAGCCTTCCTTATCCCTAACTTGGGCATTCAATTTACTGCTCGCTGTGTCCCAGCAAACACTTTGATTCTCTAACGAGATGGGAGGGTAGTTTGCGTTTCCAGATTTAAAGCTTGCTGTTGCAGAGATTTGGCTCTGGCATTCACAGGAGGAAGTTGCCTTGGGGACTCAGAGGGCTGCATTAAAACATTTAACAACTTTCTCTGGTTGCCATTACATATGGGGTCAGCTAAAAGCTGTGCAGTCTCGGTACAAGGTGCCTTGGTTTTGGTCTGTCTTAAAGTGAAGCTTTCCAAAGAGACTTGTGAATATTTGGAGAGTCTTCCTTTTTACCTTCGTTTTGAATGCAAGATTTGGCCTGAGCATTAAAGACATTGCCACATGCAGAGAGGAATCTTTCTCAGCTGTTCTGCACAGGTATAAACCCCACTTCCCTCCCCTGCCCACGATGCAACTTTGGGCTCCCTCTGCTGACCCTGCACTTCCTCAGCTTGGTGGGAGGAGGCTACTCAAGCGTGGTAGGGCTCCTCTGAAGCTTTGTTAAACATGATTTCAGCTCAGCTCAAGACATCGCGGTGTGTGAAGGGTGCTGGGGTGCAGTTCACCCCCACTGGGACACCAGGTACGGGCATCCCCACCCAGGTGAGAACCTCCTGCAATTGTCCTCTTGTGCTTTTATCCCCTGGCTGACTTCCCCGAGAGCTGGGGACAGATGTGGGACACTACTGTGTTGGGGGCACCTGCCCTCTGCTTTTCAAAATTAGGAAATAAACAAAATACCACCTGTGTATTCCAGTAATCACAATAGGAATCACAGAGCATAGACTTCTGTTCACAAGTATTCACTAAAAAAAAACTCCTTTCAAATTTGCCCAGAAAGCAAGCTGCAGCTCATTATAGTTGCATGCTTTATGGGAGCTTTATAATTCGTGAGTACAAGATATCTAGTAAAACTTTAACAACATATAATGAAATCAGAGTTGTCTATTTTCTGAAAAACATATCGAATTTGCCAGTTTTGGCACTGGATTCAGGCTGTAATACAGAATGCTGATAGTTCTGAGAAATTTCAGGAGTGAAAATACAAAACAGCCTGACACAGACTAATAGAAGAAGGAAAAAAAGCTATCTTAAATGCTAGTAGTAGGCCAACATCAGTATTTAGAAATTAAATTCTAAATCTGATTTGTGGACTAGCAGCAGCTTGTGACAAGTGCTGCAGGGGGCAAGGGGCAGCTTTGCAGGTACCCTCCTTGGGCCAACTCTGCTGGCAGCACCCAGTGCAGCAATTCAGCTGGCAGTGGCAGCGCCAGCTGGGCAGGGAGCTCATGGAGAGCTGCTCTGCACTCTTTGCCTCAAACCTCCTGGCAGATTGGATGAGTGGCAAGAGAAATAATAAAACTGATGTCTGTGGAAGGATTAAGAAGTCCAGTGATGCCCAGTTTGGCCATGCAGCTACAGCCCTGCTTTCAAAGAAGATGAGGCCCGGCTTATCAGCTCTACTACTCCCTAGGGCTTGCAGGCACACAGCTTCCACAGGCACCTCTGCCTTTGAAGAGGATGAGGATTTTAGCTCTTGCGAAACCAACCAGGAAAAAAATTTAGGGCACCCCTAAAATGAGGTACCACGAGCCCATCTACAGCTGGTTGACGGGGGCAAGTACCGGGAAAGAAGCTAACTCGTTCCCCGGGAGGCACAGGCTACAGCAGACACAAGGCTGTAAAGGCTGTGAGCACATCGCTCCAATGACGGAGAACGGACGGTGCCTCTGCGGGCCTGGCGCAACCGCATGTGCAACGCCTTGGCTGAGAGGTTCCCTGAATCCCGATCACACGATTTCTTTCACTTCCACTGCTAATTGGCATTTTTTACCCGTTTTTGCATGTGGAGTGTGTTAGTACAGGATAGGGTTATTATCAAATTAATTAGGAGCTCCCTCCAATTATTCCTGCTGTGCCTGCCGGGCTCTCCCCGCTTTCCCCGACGGGCTGATTGGCTCCTACAAGCTCTCGGGCTTGGAAGGAGTGAGCGGAGCCGCGGGCTCCTTGAGGCGCTGCCTCCGCCGCGGTGCCGGTGCTGCCGCGGCCGGGCTGCGCACCAGGCACACAGCGAGCCCTGGAGCCCCACCGGGCTTCGGATGCTGCTCCAAAATGTGAGAGAAACTGCCCCAGCTCGGTCCCGGCGAGCTCAGGGATGGCTCCAGCAAGTGAACGACACTTCTTGCACAGATAATCACGAGGCTTCAGGGTGGTCCCGTACCCTGGTGGCCGGGCAGCATCTTTAGCTGGGGATGCGAGAGGGCGTAGCAGAGGACTATGGAGCGGAGGGGTTTATTCCAGCACCAGCCTCCCTTCTAGCGAGAGTGAAGCTGCAGTACCTGTTGTCAGAAACAGCTGAAGCTCTCAGGCAGGGGACAGGGATTTATACACTGAATCCTGCAACATACAGAACTACAAAAGCAGCTGAAGCCAACCAGCATGTGGACATTTGCTTAATTGAGAAATAAGCACATAGTTGTGGGTCAGTGACTATACAGCTGATTGGCCGAGGCTATTTTATTTTGGAATAATTTACACTTGCTAAATGGATTTGGAAAAGCTTTAATAGTGGTTATTAAACTATTGACTTAGCCTGATGTGTTTAGTGTAGTAATCCGTGTTTGTGTTTGTCGCTGTGACAAGGCTGCTAGAGCTAGGAAAGGTGCTGGAGCACCGTCCCTCCTCCCCCAGGCAGGGAGCTGCAGGGGCAGGCAGGCAGGACTCCTCCCGCGCGGACATCAGCTCAACTCTTCGGATTTTATCTGGGTCAGAAGCAATGCTTTGCTTCCCGTAAGTTACAAATTCATTATGTGCATCTCCATCATCATCTACTGAACCTAATTTAAAGTCAGAAACCCCTCCTGTACAAAGAGTGGCCTTTTTGCCCCTTTTTTGCAGAATCAGACTCGTTTTTAACTGGCACAATAAATAACTTCAAGTGCAGCACTTGTCGAGTGCCCTTCTGGCCAGCAGTTCAAACTGTTCACATCCATTTATACCACAGTGCAGGATACATTAGCTGAGGACTATAGAGCACATGTTTTACAACGCATAGAAAAAATCCCTGCAAATGAGCTAAATACTTCCCACTCATCGTGTCTCCTGGCCGCAGGTGATTTACAGACCAATTCTTATTTTCTTTTTATTGTTTTCTTTCGTGCAATGGCTAAAAAGGCAGCAGATAGATACTTAAAAGACAAATTCTTCCTTTTTTTACTTTATTTAACCCCTAAAATGTGCACGGTACTAAATGCTGGTCTTGCCTGAAACACTGTTCTGTGGACAGGTAGCTAGCTGTGTGTTAGTGTGAAGGCTTTGCCAGGAAGAGTGGAGCTCTTGGATACTTACAGAAAGCTTTTTTCTCCAAAACGTCTGTTGATGACCAAGCTCCAGTGCATGTCAGCTAGGAAGAAGGAATGCTAAGCAGTCAGATTAAAAACAAAACATAAATAAAAAAATGTGTTTTCCCTCCAGACTTTGACTCCCCTGTCTCAGACAATATTATTGTTTCATTAGTTGCCCAGTTAGCCAGAACCCTTTCTGGGAGAGACAGGACCTACATTTCAAAAGGAAAACAAACAAATAAACAAACTCTTCTGTGAAACTTCTTATCTATCCCTGCAAGTTTTCAAAGAAAAAAACCCAACAATTTAAGACTGCTTTAAAATACTATATGAGGGCAGGGGAAGCCAGAGACTCTGAGGGCCCCTTTGGAGGTCACCTCTGAGGGCTGCTGTGCTGCAACCGATGGCTGCAATGTTTTTATTCTCCATCTTCTCTTAAGATGGTGGCTTTGGAAACACACCTTCAGTGTGAAAGGGGATTTTGAAATTGCAAGGGAGAAGAAAAACCCCAACTGTTCTGTAACAATTACAGAAACAGTGCCAGGCCTATTGCCAGGAGTGGTGGTGTGAAGCGCGACCATCTTTCCAGTTTTGGCAAACCTGGACCTCCTATGGGAAACACCCATTTACAGCCTGGTTTGCTGCTGTGGCCCATTTACAGCCAGGACTCCTACACCACCAGCCTTGCACACTTGTTGGTGTGCCAGTGATCACATTATTGCTTTTCAAACCATTTCACAGGCCTAAGGTCAGATGAAAAGACTCCTTTTCTGGGAGTGTTCCCAAGGTTTTGTGCGTGCTTAGCCATGCAAACCCAAGTAACAGCAGCGATGAAGCTCAGCACATCCCCATCTGGCTATTGTACTCAAGCAGTTGAGTCTTGATATGCCCTGGTGATGCAGAAGTTCACCTGCAATGGGAAGCCAGGTAAGAGCTATTTTCTTTTACTAATTATTATGAATAATAATTATTTAATATTTTTATTTATTAATAAATTTATAAACATATCTGGACATATTTTCTTTGTTTTGCCTTTTTAGCAAAAAGAACTGATGCCTGAAAGAGATTAAAAACATTCCTGACAAGGATAAAGAGCTGGTCTTTAATGGAAGCTTCCTGTCCACATAGATGTCCTTCCACCATAGCACTAGTACCCCCTTTTCAGTACTAATCAATTATCCCGTCTAATGGGTACATCCAATCCCAAAATCATCCTGTCCCCCCAGGTCTGCCCCTTGGTGCTTCTCCAGGGGGTTTTGGGCCTTCTATCTTGCTTTTTTTACCCTGTATCTTATTTCCCTCCAGCTTCATGTCCCAAACAGGATGTCCTTGTGAGAACCTGTTTTTTCCCCAAAAAGAATGTTAAACATTTCACGGACTATGAGAAAGAGGTTCTTCTATCATCTTAATTGTGAGAAACCATGAGGCTAAAATCCAGAAGTATAAAGTATATAAGAAGTCTTAAGGAGTTATTCCCCCCTGAGAGACTTGACAAAAAATTTTATCTTGTCTAGTCTCTACCAACCAATTATATTTAACATTAAACCAAAAGATGAGCAACTACTGTAACACTGAATCATGCTGCAAGCCACTATGCAGACACTAATGATAAAGGTAACAAATATGATCAGCTGTTTCAGGTTCAGCTTGGTAACCATGAATTAAGTTTATAGAAGACGTCCCCAAAACCCAAGGAGGCATCCTCGGGAGTTATCTGATGTAGAATTTGGGTTTGTTTCTGGATTTCAGCCAGATTATAAATTTCAGTTCCATATCTAATTCATGGTCACTGATACTGCAGGTAATAAACACAGAGAAAGCAATTTAAACTTCATCTTCTTCATCTGCATCAGCCTGTGATGCTGTACTTGTCTCAGGAGCAGAGGCTCTCTTATATCCAGACTAGTGGATCCAGGGTCCTTTGCCAGCAACTTTAACTGTGGTGAGGGTGTTCAGCAGAACTTGGGATGGTCCGCTCCACTTAGTTTGCAGGGGTCACTGTCCCACCATTTAACATAGACCCATTCTCCAGGTTGGAATGGGCAAGCAGGGCTCTCCAGTCCTATGGGTCTAGAAGACACGATGAATCTCCGTAGTTTCTGCAAAGTAGAGCTTAGGGACATTAAATAATTCTGTAGGTCCATTTTCCCTCTCGTGAATTTCTCCCGGAGTATGCTGAATTTGGTATGACCTGCCATACAAGATTTCATAGGAACTTATGCTGCCCCTCTGCCTCGGTTGTATGTGGATTCTCAGTAAAGCTATAGGCACTGCCTTAACTCATGTCATAGGTGTCTCTTGACAAATTTTGCCTCTATGTGTTTTGAGAGTACAACTCGTGCATTTGACTTTATCAATTGCATGAGGCCTATAGGGAGTATGCAAATCCAAAGTAATTCCCAGAATTCAACTAACCTCATTAGTATTTCTTCTTTAAAAAGACCATGTTATCATTTTAATTATGCTGTAATTGTTTTTTAGTCTTAGAATTGAGAGGAATTTCTGTATTTTAGATATGTAATGTATATACATGCATGAATACACTTGATGGATATTTATACACTCCTGCAAATGAGAGTTGCTACTTTTCCCACATACTTAGCTAGTCAATAGTAAAGAACAACATGCCAGTTTTCTATCATGGAATGAAAAGCACAAAAATTTAGGGGATTCATGTATTTCAGAACTGTGTAATGTCACTATTTTTACCACCAAGTACTCTGTGAAGTATCCTGTGTGAGGACACTAACCTAGATAGTTTATGTAAGACTCTGAAATTCAATTCCAGGAATGAACCTTCACATCTCTAGGAACAGCTGGAGAGGCTCAGGTCTACTCATCCTGCTCAGGATGGACATGAGGAATTTGGATTAGATGCAGATGGAGTGGGGATTTTGTTAATGACAGAAAGGGAGGCAAACATGTTGAGGCATGACTGCCTGAATACAAATGCATAATATCAGTATACATATTTCCGACTTTAAACTATGAACAACATAAATAGGCTATCATGCAAGAGGCAAAGCACATGTAAACATAACAATATCCCATTACCTCTCCAGCAAAGAAGAATTTTTATAACTCATTCATATCCCATTGAATAAGCGTAAAGACTCACTGCTGACTGTTAATTATCCTCTATAAAGACCTGGTTATTGTGTTCAGTTTTGGTAAAGGCTCAGTTGTTATTGTAATGTACATAGAGACAATGGTACCTGAGGGAGCAGGGGGGAAATACACTTTTGTAGAATTTTAAAAAGGAGAGCTTGGTTGCACAGAAGGGATTAATAGTGTGGGACTTTGATATATGCTTCAGGAAATTAACCTTTTTCAAGACAAAAACCTTGCTGTGACTCTATGAATACATGATATCACTCAGTATTTGAAAGACATCACCCACGTAAAAATTGCTTGCTGTTACTAGAAAGAATTTCTAATACTACTTTGACTGAAGGGTAGACAGGAGAAACTGGTCTGCTTTTCTCTGAAGCTTGTGATCCTCCACTCAGATCAAGGAAGTTGTATCCAAGAGCTCACAAGGCTCATTCATATCCCTGGGGTTTTTGAGGGGCACATGGAGGCCAGCAGCCAGAGGCAGCAATCCACTTCCTCCATACCAGCATGGTGGATGAAGTAGAACCTTACACAGGAGCTTTTTTGGCAGGTCCCAGTTCAATGTCACAGTAGGAGAGTGCCAGCTGGAATAGCGCTTTGGGCTGGGTGCGTTGCTGGGATCACCAGGATCCAACAGAATTCAGGAAAATAAGAGCTGGGAACAATGGTGGGTTATCCCAGTATTTTCTACACTGACCTGTTGGAAATACTGCAGGTTCAAGAAAGATGCACTGAAGGTGTAATTTAATGAGTGAGTTCTTTCACACATGCCCTCCACTATCTGAATGTCAGGCAGGAGGCAAAGCCTTGTGGCATTTAGGTCGCTAAAGTCATTGCTGTTGGTATGAAGCAGGTAGGTGGCTCTAGGCTCATGTGGGAGGACTAGCCTTGCTCAGAATTATCACAGCAGCTGCAACGTTGTATGGGGACAAGTACAGAGTTCATACAGGAGCTATTTGTTCCAAATGCGTTGAAAAGTGGAGAAGGCTTGTATCTTTGGGTGGAAACACTGAGAACGAGAAGAAAACAAAAGCTGAACAAAAGAGAATTAAAACTTCCATAAATACCAAGGATAGTTAGGGATGAAGGGAACAGAAAGAAGACATCATAGGCTAGGAAAGGGAAGCACTTTGGGTCAGATACAGGAAAGCATAAGACATGACAGGACGATCCACTATTGATCTGGCTTACCGAGGCTATGGCACAGCCCCATTGAGGTGCCCATCCCTACCAGGCCACTTGGATGTGACTCTGGTAGTCCTGCCACTGTCTGCTTGACTGGGCTTTAACAGAATGGGAACATTTCTTTTGTAGCTCCTTGTGGCTCATCCAGTATAGTAGCTAAGAGAGCAGCACCAGAAAGCACAGTTCACTTAGGAGATACTTGGATTCTTGCCTTGCATTCCAAAGGAAAGACCTGTGTAGGCTCCCCCCAGAATCCCAAACTTGGTCTGTTTCTAACAGAGAAAGAGATTGATTATACCTTCTGCTCATCTGTTAGCACTGTGTTCAGCATTAGATCCTGGCCAACCTGGAAGCAGCTGCTGGTTTTCTTCACACCACTGTAATAAGAAGACTAGTATTGGTTGATGCTCAGAAACTTCAAACTTAGACCAGCCAGCAGCTGTTCATTAGTAAGAGTCTAGAGAGTGTGGTATGTTGTTTCATTTGCTTCTTTTGAGACCGAGGTGCCCACTGACAGATGTCCAGCAGGAGCTGTAGAGCATCTCTCCTATGATGAGACCTGATGTTTGCTGCTCACATGGTGTCTGTGAACAAGCAAGACCCCAATGCATTTCGACTATTCACAGCTTGGGAAATGTTTCAAGACCATTTTGTCTGTAAGCCTTCTAGTTACCAGAATGATTTTTTTGCATTTTGGCACATCCCTGGGTTAGAAGGGAAGACAGTATTTATTTTTTGGGGTTTAATAGTGTCATTATAAACTGTGTAGTATTCTAATAGCTGCTTGTGAAGTTCTTGTTTATTTGAGAGTGACTTGTATCACATCTGTATAATTTTGAATGTTTAACATTAAAGTATCTTAAGAGGATTTTAAACATTTTTTTTTCCTCTGTTGCTTTTTTAATGATGAGTCAGAAAATAATTTTGGTGCCCCTTCTGCCTCTGGTTTTCTTGACTCCCATAGCTGCAACAGGTGCATACTGCACCTCCTGAGGTCTCATTGGCAGCACTAGGGGAAAATAGCCCTCAGTGAAATTCCATGGGAGACATGCTGTGCTCCATGTGTAAAGCAGGTGGATCAAAGATCTAAACTGGTCTAATCATCTAAATCATCTAAACAATGATCTATGACATTTTCCTTCAGTTCCTGCAGAGGGGTAAGACTTGCCTTAACTAGACCTACCTTCTAAGAATACAGTGTCAGTGTGGAAGAATGCTAGTTCTTCTGGTTTCCTCAATGTTCAGATTGTATTTATCAGCCTTATAATAAAAGCATATCAAAATTAATGTCAAAATGTTGCAAGACAGAAATGATAGCTGGACAGCACCTAAGGGATGTATTTGTGTTCCTGTCTTGGAAGTGCAAGTGTGATCACATTCAGTTGCTCAGGCAGGGCCACAGAGCGGGCAGACAGTCAGTGCTGTGACCCGAGGGGCAGGGAGTTTGCTTTCCCTCCTCATGTCTATCTTTCTCCCTTCCTTCAAGCAAGCAGCATGACCACCCGGTGCTGCAGCATTTAAGTGCTATTTTGCAACAGATGCACACAACCCAAAGCACAGGCTTTTCTGGTATATAAGTTGCATCTTATTATGACTATTCCAATCTATTTCTAAGTGTGCTAATTCCAGTAAACGTCTGCCATTTTCTTATGGCTCATTTCATACCATGGTTAAACACTACAGAAAAAATGAGTGGTCCATTTGTTTGTGTAACCTTCAGTTTTGGCCTGGATAGTGGCTTATATACAGTTAGTCTTTATGCATGGGGTAAGGAAACACTAAAGCAAATGTTGACAAAGTCTGAAAGCTGTTGAGATGGGACCTCTGGATGTTTAAGCAAATGTGCATCAAAATCTTGAATACCTTGCTGCAGCAGTATTTGTGATCTTGCTTTTCACACTCTGTGTTGCAGCAGCAGAGGGAATTCACTCAAGGCCACTGTTGCCTGGTGAATGTTGTGCCTTAATAGCATTCAAGGCAGTACTGGCAGGAAGGAGCAAATGAACTCAGCTGGGACCACCAGGTCTGAGGGTTTTTGGGCCCCTACAGTGAAGTTGGGATCAGCCCAAAACACCTGTCCAGGACACACCTGCGAGTTTGGGCTGCACAACAGAGGTCACCTGGGGCTTTGGCATGGAAGCAAATGTGTGTTAAATGCACAGGTGATGGATGGAGTGACTAATCTCACAAGATATGTGAGAAAAATACAGAGATGAGGTGAGTCAGAGGGACTGGGCAAAAGTGGAAAAGACACAAAGGGAGGGAAAGTTATTACTTTCTTTTTAGAATCATAGAATTATTTTGGTTGGAAAAGTTCTTTAAATCACCAGGTTCAGCCATAAACCCAGCACTGCCAAGTACACCACTAAACCATGTCCCTAAGCATCACATCTACATAGGCTTTAAATCCCTTAAGGAATGGTGACTCCACCACTTCCCTGGGCAGCCTGTTTCAACTCTTGATAACCCTTTCAGTAAAGGGATTTTTCCTAATATCTAATTTAAACCTTCCCTGGCACAACGTGAAGCTGTTTCCTCTTGTTCTACCACTTGTTATTTAGGAGAAGAGACCAACTCCCACCTTGCTATAACCTCCTTTCACGTAGTTGTAGAGAGCGATGAGACCCACCCGCAAGTCTTCAGGCTAAACAGCCCCAGGTCTCTCAGCCACTTTTCACATGACTTTCTCTCCTGACCCTTCAGCATCTTCCAGTACCTTAATGTTTTTCTTGCAGTGAGGGGCCCAAGACTGAACACAGAATTCCAGCTGTGGCCTCACCAGTGCGATGATCACCGCCCCAGTCCTGCTGGCCACAGGTTTTGGGACTAAAACAACTACCCCTGTAAGCACAGCATCAGAAACATTCTTTAATTCTTTGTGTGAAAGAATCTAGAATGTTTTTTAGATCAAGAACTGCCTATAAATTACAAGCCTGCTTCCTGTGAGGGAAAAAGGAAGCATATACAGCAAGAAAGAGGTTAAAAAGTAGCAGGAGGGACTTTATCCTTCTACTCATCCTTTACCTTTTCCTAGGAACTACTTTTCCTGGTTAAAGGATATGTTACGTAAACCACACAAATTGATTTTTGTACATCATGATTTCACTTCAAATGTAGAAATACATGTGCTGCACTGAGCTTTTTCTGGGCTTCTCAGGTGAGTGAGTGTGAGTGCCTAAGGCATGCACTGCTGCCTCGCCACTGCTCTGCAGTGCTGGCATTGCAGGACAACAGGCAGAAACACCAGGGGCCAAGGCAGCACTGGGGGTCTGGGTCTGGAGCCCTGGTGGGACGGGAGCTGATGCCATTTTCTATGTGGCAAGAGAAAAAAAAGTCAAGAACAGACCATTTCTGTGATGATTTATTGCAGGAGCAGCAACTGTGAAACTTCTAGCAGCTCTGGACAAGGGGATATTAGGTCTTTGCTTTGGTTACTTTTTGGTTACTTTTGGATCCTGTTACTAACAATGATCCTGCTGGATGCCCCTTCCTATATGCAGACAGGCATGCCCATGGAGTCCATCACATAGCTGGCAGCGTGCATGTGTGTGAGTACCTCCACACCCCTGGGGAGTCAGGTTCTATCTTATACACCTACCTGGGCAAGTAAAGTGAAGGCTCATATGGCCACCAGGTCAGGCTGTGGGGGCATTTTGATTTAATCATATTTCATATATGGCAAGGGGTATCATTGTATTTTTCAGCTCTGCTTTTTCCAACAGTTTGAGATACCTCATGTGGGGAAAGTAGTATCCTTTAAAGAATACATTCTATATTTGGTAGTGAGTGATTTGAGGCATGAATGTGTCTGAAGGAGAAAGGCTTTTCAAGCAGCATGCTGCTGGCTCAAAGGTTCCTCCACAAATTCTGCCGGGCTCTGCCTCTGAGCCATGCTGCCCTCTCACCAGCCTGAGCCTTGAGGAATCAATTCGGGAACTGCTTGAGACTCTGCATGATATTCTTCAATGGTCCCTTTCTTCTCTGAAAGGAAAACATCAGGAAATATCAGAGAGAATTAACAACTCAGATGGGTGGGTGGCAAGGCTTGAAAACTGTGCAGAGATGATTGAGAGAAGAGTACTGTCCCACAAGGTAACAGCTACTAATACTGCACAGGGGGTGGACTTGGAAAAATTAGTTATGGGCTTTAAGTGCAGCACAACCTTAAAAAAAAGATAGAAAACCAGATCTAACTTGTCTCCAGACAGTATTTTGGTAATAGAACCAATTGACAAAATGTTGACAATGGCTTCTATTAACATCCAGGCTGAAAAGCTCAAGTTGGCTCTAATGCCATGGAGCTGTAAAGAGACACTTCCTACACACAAGTGTGTGTGAACTGGTCCAAAGCAGAGAACATGGGCCAGGAAGCAGCAGGATCCGCATGGGCTTTGCAGGATTCCCTGCTCAGGGGTTGGGGCACCCAAGAGGACAACGAGATACTGCTGAATTCAGAGCCTCTGTCACCATGAATACCTTGTTTTCACTCTGCATATCTACAAACGCACGGTACAGGCAGAACCTGGCCTGCTGCTACTTAGGAGCTATGTCCTGCTGCTTCCAGGGATGCTAACTGATGTTGTGTGGCAGCAATTTGCAGATTTTGAAGGTATGTGAAAAATGTACAAGAGGAAGGAAAAATGTTTTCCAAAGAGAATGGAGCAGTAGTCAAATAATTAGGTTCTTATTCAAAAGAGAGGACAAAGAATAATGTTGATTCATTTTTCTTCTTTGTGGTAGAAGGTGGAGGACGGACTGGGATTAAAAAAATGGGATTTTTTTCTTGGTTCTGCCATGAGACTTCGCGTGTAAGCTCTGGCAAAGCTCTTGACACTCTTGAACACCTCACCTATGTCTGTGAGATGGGGATAATCTCTTCCATGATCAAAAGAGATTTTACAAGAATGCCCTCAATGGATTGAGCCCTCAAGCAGGGAGGTAGAGCAGTATCAGAGGGAGTTCTGATTTCCTCCTATTAAAGACACCACTGAGTTAGATAAGCAACAAGCCAGGATTTCAAACAGTTTTGGAGTTGAACAGTGCTGGTAACCAACAAAGAGCAAATGTTTTTTATAGGAGATAAGGATATTTTGTTTCTCATAGTGTAAACACAACAATATTTGTCTTTGTAGATTAGCTGCAGCAATCAAAATACTTTGCATAGTCACTGGTTGGGAGTTCTCAGACTTGGTTAATCCTAAATAGTCTGGTACAGGCTGAAATGGGGAGGTGAGTTAAACACGAGATACTGGGCAAGTTTACTTTTTCACTTAGAATAAATATAGCAAGTTATGTTCTCTGTGAAGTCTCTGATTATAATCCTCATACTGATGACCTGCACAGTAAATGTGGACAAACAGTAGACAAACCAAGGAGAAAATGGAAGAAAGGACTATCAGCTCTCTGTCGTGTTGGTTGCTGCTCATTTTTATGAAAGTGCCTCCTTCTCTGCCCCTCTGGGAAATGATTTACATACTTTAATTCTCATAGATTACTATTTAACCCGGGAAGGGAGGGAATTTTTTTTGTTTTGTTTTTTTGTGGCCTTTAGAAACCTGCTCCTCCATTCCCTGAAAATCGTGGGTATAAGGCAATGTTTGCTGACTACAGCACTTCCAAATGTGAAATACAACATAGCTGTGAAGGTCTGGGACCCAGAAATTCAGAAATCAAGTGTGAGTTTAGCTTTTAGTCTGTGCAGAGTCTTACTGCTCTGGGGCCTTGACTCCTTAGGGAACAGTAAATATGAAAAAGGTAGTTTTCTCCCTTTGGCCTAGAATTAATTTGCAGATTTAATTGACTTGTTTTATTGTAGATGTTTATGTTGAATTGTCCTACTGCAGGAATGATATAACTCATCTAGGAAATAAAATGTCTCCATTGAGTGTCACATAAAAACCCCCAGATGAATACTGCCAAATTTCTAAAGTTTTATGACACCATTCCCTTAAACTCTTAAAATCGGAGTCAATTTATTAAATATTTACCTATTTAACAAATATGCTGTTCTAACTTCCTCTCTGTACCCTTAAGTAATGAATAACAAAGCCAAAAAGAAGGCTACTCATCTAACTTATTTTAGATTAGAAAATACAGGGACTGATAACTTACTGAATAGAACAGGTATTTATTTTCCCATAAAAGTGCAAATTGTAGCTAATTTAGAAGACTGTTAAGAGTCTAGAAGACTTTATTGCTTGAAGCCTTGGAGATTCTTATCACCGTGCTAGGTCATTATTATTCTCTTAGCAACACAAGATTAAAAAATAATAACTAAAAAAAAATCTTAGGATAACCTCACACTGCCACATGTATCCCTTTGTCAACCTGTGATAAGAGTGGGCACTTGTTTTTCTGGAGTTAAACTCTTTGGGAAAAAGAGAGGAATAGCAGGATTTGGCTGCTGAATTTTTTTATTCTCTCTCCTTCCTTTGTGCAGGGTATGAAGGTCAATCAGAGCACTGTGAGATATGGATACAGGCATCCAAGGTGGCCTTAGGTCCATTGATTGCCTCAGCACCTAAAAGCAAGATTGCTGAGCTTGAGAGACAAGTTTTCTTGCTACACAAGAAGAATAAAAAGTTCCTGAATTGTATTTTTAGAGATGTGAACATGCCTAGCAAAGAAAGGTCTGAGGTATACAGTGCAGAAGAGAGGTGCAGATGAAAGGTGAGTTACTGTGACTAGAACATAAAAAGTCAGGCAGTCTGCAGAGGGGATTGTGAATGTTGAGTGCCAGAGTTTGTCCTTGGATGTGTGACTGACGGGCGAAGAACACAAAACCCTGTTGTGAAGTAAACAATCCTTGTTAAACCAATCCCAAGCTACAAACAGGGAGAAAATGTGAGTGAGACAAGCACTATAATGGGTGTCTTCTTGAAGATAGTGTGTTCATTGATAGGTAGTGCAGCAATAGGTTTGGGCCCTCTCTCACTTTCGGCTTTCCTTCGGCACCCAAGTCACGTGCCAAAGAGATGTGACACTGGCAGTAGTGTCTCTGGCAGACCAGCAAGTCTGGGGATCCTGCATTACACTGGCAAGGGGGAGCAGTGCCAAGAACCCTGACTTAACTCCTTCCTCCAGCTGTGACCTCTGCACAGGTACTCCACCTGTATTGCAGAAAAGCCAAGAAAATCTAGAGACCCAAGATGTGTCTCTCTCACCAAACTTTTGAGAATAGCATCAGTGATATGACAAGTCCAAAAGTGGGATGAAAGGCTTTTTAATAGCACTGACTCTTGCTAACTTAAGACCCAAGTCCAGGCTGGTAGGGCATGAAGTTTTTCTCCAGTCTCCAGTGAACCAGGACCTGAAGGTGCTGTTTTCTCTTTGTCTAGTGTGCTGCTCATGTGGATTCTGGTGAGGGGATCCCATGGGTCCTTAATTTCATCGAGTTTCTGCTCATCAGGTTTGAAAAGTCTGTATTAAAAAAAAAAAAATCTTTTATTTCCCCCAAAGTCAAGGGGCAAAAAATGGAGTATGTAATCTTCAGAGCTGGACAGTGATGGATTAGAAATCCAGCAGAAACCAGCAGTCCTGTGAGCTGCACATTCGGTGTGGTTTCATTTCTCTTGGGTGAATCTTTGGATTCTCCTAGGTCTATATAGCTGGAAGCTCTGACTGCATTTTTTCCCGTGGGTGGGTATTCATAACATCTTTCATCTTTGCAGCTTTCTTGGTGTTTAATAAGGGTTTAACTCAAGCTGCAGTAGGTCTCCTTTTACTTAGCAGCCTGTTTTTATGAAATGTATAGGAATGTAGCATTTTCAGCATTTTATTGCTCTGTCAGATGTGGTTAAAATTGGCTACTGTTTGTTCTTTTTCCCTTTCTCTTGCGCAACATGCAAGTATGTACATGCACGTATGTGTGCACACATGCGGACACACACAGAGATTTATTATACATATGAAGAGATAATGATCTCAAATCGCTTTTAATTTCTGCAGGAATCCAGGCTAGGTAAAAGTGTTGGAATGCTATTTCAGTTGGAAAGGAAAAGGAGGATGAACCAATTTTCTTTCTATGCAGCACAGAATATTCAACTACTGCTTCATTTAAACGTAATGTGTGTTGCTGAAAATCTGGCTTTACTACTATAAAGTAAAAGATGTAGTGGGCTCTGTGTCCTGGAACTGCATTCATGCTTGTGCACAGCACGCTCACTTCGCCTCCAGTACCTGAGTGGTCCTGCTGAGACTGGAGGAATGCGTAGGGAATGTAGGCTTTCCGTGACATCCTGTCTCCATTACATCTTTTGGAGCTTTGCCACAGAAAAGAAAGTATTTTATCCTTCATTTGTAAGTAATTAAGATGACAGTGGAGTTGGAATTTTCCAACTCTGTGAAAACAAACAAATAGCAATGATCCACTTCAATAATTCAGATATTAATTGACACAAGAGAGAGAAACAATACATTAAAAAAATAATTAACTTTTGTTAATTAATTTTTAGAAATAGGAAGGACACCTGCAGCAAGTGCAGATGTTTGCAAGTGTCATTAGATTGGGAAGGCTGTGCAGTAATTTGAAAATGGAAACATATCAAAAGGACCAGGAGTGATCTGTAGCATGGTCTGAGAAGTAATATACACTACGTGATTGCTAGTGAGCTGAAAAGAAGGTGGTGAAAATGTGCATTCTTTAAAAGATATTTATAGAAGCCAGAGGTTAATTAGCAGTTAAAAAACATCTTTTGGTGTTTTATGTCAGCACCATCAGTGTGTTAATTATTGTAATTTTCAGCCTCATATGTGCCTCTTTCAGACTTAAGCTGAAACAGATTGATGATTCCCTTACCGAGGCATTTCTTAGATAAATTTTAATTAGTACTTTTTTTCTCCCCCTCTAAAGCAGTTTTCTACAACCAGAAGTGGAATTGCGTATCTCAGTCAGCTTTCTCTTCTTTGGTATGTGTGATGCACTTCCAGTTGTCTGTGATATTGCAGGAAGGTAAGGAAAATGCATGTTACCATGGACTTGTCTAAATTTACAATTTTGACTTCTCTGCAATGTAGACATGGAAAAATGTGACGAACTCTGGAACTTTCCATCTCTTCTTTCAAATTTAGTTAAGTAGAAACGCACAAACCTAACTTGTTCTGTTCCTCTTAATGCTTCTGTCTCCTTTAATGAAACTATGCTGGTAGGAAAACCCACAAAGGCTTTATATGCCATTGTGAACATGCTAAAACTCAGTTCACAACTGGGGTTCCTCAGGGAGAATGAGCCAGGCACCTTGGCAGCATCCAAACCAGCCAGCTGAGATGACATGGGGTGAGAGCAGTCTCCTAAGCCAATTAAAACAAAATGCTGCAAACCACTATAATGTCAGGTTGTTCCCTGCATCAGAAACCTCTCAGGGAAGGTTCTCCTCTCAGCTCTCTTCTGCAAGTCAGTACCCACAACTCCTCTTTCAGAATCTGTCAGGGATTTTTTTTTTTCCTAAGAAGCAAACCCCTCCCTCACCTAAAGATATGTAAGAACTTAGAACTGTCATCCAGGTTTTTGAGTGTCCTTAAACGGACACTGACTTGACCCCTCACTGTTCAGACCACACTGTGGCCTTTAGGCTGCTGGAACTGAGACTTGCCAGAGAGGGCACAGGATGTGTTTGGACTACAGCCCCAGATTTCCTTCTCTTAGAGTGAGCCAGAGAGTCCTGGTTGCTTTTGTTTTGGTAAGGGAAACTCAGACAGATTCATAAAAATAAATCACTTCATCCCTCCAGAAATATTTTCTTTCAGAATTTGTAACTCCTGCTATCAAGTTTTCAATTTTTCAGTAAACATATGTGCAACTATATAATTTGCCAGTCTCCTTCATTTCAATGGCCTACTTTTCTATCAGTACTATTAAAAATAAAATGCCAAATTGTAAGAAAGAGAACCACATTAGACAAGAAATATACATTTTTTTCTCCTTTCAGGTGACTTCATCTATGTATCTATTTATTTACTTCCATTCCAATTTTGTGATGGGCTCTGGAGAAAGATCCTCAGATGCCCTATTACTGATTGTGCAAGTCATGGTTATGTGGCCTCTTCTTCTGAACAATTTTTCCAACCTTACCTAAAGGATCTATGATTATTTTTTCCAATTATTTCAATAATTAAATTTATCTGTTGTGATGACCTTCAAGGGTAGGAATTAAGCATACACAAACAGAATAATGATGGGGCTCAAAGGCAGTAACCTTTAGGAAGCCTGGAAAAAAAGAGATATGTATTTCTCATTTGGTGGAGGTGAAATTAAAGAAGTTCCTAGAGTGATTAACTTGCTAAATGGCAATTTTTCAGGTATGTGTCAATCTGCTTTTTTCTGCCACCTCTGTCCAAATGGGGGGGAGATTATTTTGTTTAATCTTCATAAGAAACAGATATTGTTAAGGAAAAAAAATTTTACTTAGATGGACTATGCTGCCAGTTGAATAAAAACCACACGTTTTACAGGGAAGATTTAATTAATATTCATTTTATTTATTTCATTACACAACGAGAAACAAGAAAAATTAATGTAGGGACCCCCCCCCCCCCCTTTTGCAAATACACTGACATTTGACCCCTACTCTAGTCACACAGTTAAACATGAGAAAGAAAAACCAGCAGACACAGTTTTCTCTAATATATCATTAAGGACAGAACTTGTTTACCAACCAAATATTCAAGGTCCTCGGGGAATCTGACAATTTGCAAAATATACAGGAATGTATCACCTGGGGAGAGTTACAGCTGTAACAAAAGAGGAAGAATTTCTGACTAAAAAGGAACAAGACTAATTTTGTCCCAATTGCTCAAAAAAATTCATAAATAAAATGACTAGGCCAGAAACAATGTTCCAGAGGACTGTCCTCACACATTGGCCCACGTAGAGATTGGATAGACTTTCTGTTGGCCCCATTCCTTGAATATGTATCATCTCTATTGGTGAAGAGTCACAGCCTTTATATTTGTGCACAGACTGGGTCATAAGGCTACTTATTCAAGGGTTCTTCCTCTTGTTGGGGCTGGGCTGTGTCTCAGACCTCCAGCCAAGCACACAAAGTGTCTGGAGCTGGAGTGCTCTTGCTGTGCCTGCTGTGCTGTCCATTAGTTTTCTAGGCCTGCCTTTATCCCATCGACAGCTTCCATTGGACATGAGCCAACCACTGGAATCAAATGTCTGCTCTGCTAACAGTTGGAGCCAGATACCACAGATTTCTCTTTGACTTCCCTTTAATGGAGTTGTTTCAACCAAATATTAGCATTTTTAGAATTGCTTCACCATTTAAAACAGAAAAAAATGCTCTTCTAAAATCTAGTATCACTATTAGTAAACATTATTTGGCTTTTATATGGTTACACTTAGACACCATCACACTTGTGCAGAGGACTATACAAATACCTTGCTATTTCCCATGCTCTCAGGTAGCATTTCTGCTTCTCTAAAGGCTGGAAATCTTGGGGTAGTGACAGGCACTTTACACAAACGCAGCCAAAAGCAAGTTCCTGTGTTGTCTAGCAATCTTGACACCCTGAGTTAGTTACTTGCTGCTGCTGAAGTGTCTTACTGCTCTCATCTGCTCCACCTATGGAGCACTGTCCCTCCCCACTGTGTCTAGTTTGACTCAATTTAGCTTGCAGGGGGAGCAGTATTTTTGCAGGGGTTATTTTCTTATGGCGATGTCCATGAGCTATGAGGTTGGCTCAGTTTCTGGGCAAACCACACCTACTGCTCAAGCCTGCTCCTGCCTTGCAAAATTTGTGTTCTTGTAGCCACTCATGTCCAAACAGGGAAGTGCTTTCTGGGGGATGGTGACCCAATTTCAGTCAACACCTTTCTCTGACCACTGCTGACTTTATACCAGGCAAGGGCTCTTTTCTCTATTTATTTTTACAGGGGTGAACTCAAGTCATGCAACTATCTCCAACTACTATGTGCTGACTCACAAAACCTCACAAATCAACATCCTGTCTGTCCTGCCTGTGGCCCCCTATGTAAAGATGTCCTAACATTCTTAAGCAAACGGACCCATCTGGGATGCAGAAATTATGGGTCCAGGACTGGTAGCTACATTCCTTCTGCTAAGACTTCCACACATTGCAAAGACAGGCTGAATTTCAGAATGAAGTCGAATTCAAGTAAGTTTAATAGGCCTGATTTGGAACCTTGTAATTATCTTGGGTTTTGTAGTACCACTTAAATATTTGGCACTTAGAAACCAAAACATATGGCCTTCCAGATTCTAATGAAATTTTAAACAGATCACTGAAGTAAAGAGGGTATCTCAAATTCAAAAGGGTAACACCCCTGAATTATTTTTTGGGGCTCTAGTTACGTTCTGAGGTATGAGATGTACAGACAATTCTGCTTGTTGTCCCCTCAGTAAAGGCCATGTTTTAAGGTAGCTTATTGAATGGAATCCCTACTGATTCTTCAATGTCATTTTAAACCCAGCCTTTCAAACTAAAGTGGCCTGAGCCTGAGTTCTCCCAGCAGTACAGAACACATCACAGCAGAATGAACTCCTGTCCGTCTTGTCCAGTTGCATTCTAGGCTTCAGCACAGCAAAACCATCACTTTACAGAGGAATGGAGCACCACAGCTGTGAATGCTGAGCTGGAACACACACCAACAACCCTTCAATAATACATTCCTTTAAATAAATGCAGGGTCACCAATAGAAGGGAGCACTAAAAACAGAAATAATATGTCACAGCTCAGAAGTTTCAAAGGACTATAGAGACAGAAAAGCCATTTCCAAGTATAGCAGGCACTGTGCTGGATGGGAGTTGTTAGGTGGTACACTTCCTTCTGAATTTGTACTGAACTGATATTTGCACAGGGACTGAGCTCCAAGACTTAAACCAATGAGATACAAGTTATGGTGGACAAGTTACAGTGGAACATTGAGCTACATGTGAAACACAGGGTAGGTATTAAGTTTTAGCATTCTTTCTGTCAAAACCTTCTCTCGAGTTTTATCAGAAGCTGGTAGCACCACTTCCTCTCCCCAGGCACACTGTTACTTACCACAAAGGCTGCATGTTGGCTCTGAAACTGCTGCATTCTGGTATCTCCTGGACGTATTCTCATTATGTAGAGACCAGTGTTACTTTCTCTGTATCTGCACAGCTCAAATTACAACACACCATTTTCAGCAAACAGATTGAGAATTCATCCCAGGACCTGCAGTTTACCAGGAACAGCCAGAAGCAGGAGGCAAGGGCTTAAAGAGCCAAGGCTCTTTAATAATAAACCGGTCATGGTTAGTTTATTCCGATCACATATTGATACAGTACATCTGGTGGGTAATCTCAAGAAAGAGAAAACAATGACTCCTCTAATTGGGCATGGAGCTCAGTCTCTGTGGGGATATCAGCACACAGCTAACTCAGCAGGAAGACTGCTACCTCACAGAACTTTGGTCCCACTCCAATACAGTATCTCCTTGATACATCCAGAATTTTTCTAGGGAATGTCTTGATGCTAGTATATGCTAAGAAAAAAAAAAAGTGTATGATAATCCAAAAACCCCTGCACATAATGTCTTTTCTCATTCCCTTTACTTATTCTTCTCACGTGTTATTAATCTCCACTGGGAAGTGATAAATAAACACATTCGATTTCCACTATTAACTGGTTTCTATTAAACATTTCTGACTGAGTCTCTTCACACCTCTTTTTCCATAACAACATACCTTTTTTCGAGCATTCTTGTAGTTTATCCTATTTTTAATTGCCTACTTTTTCAATAGTCTATTAATATTCTGGTTTATTTATTTTTTTAATCTGAATTTAATGTAACAGTGTCCCCTTTAATTAAAAAAAAAATAGAAAAGATAGAAAAAGATAGTCCACAACTAGTGCTGTAAAGACGAATTACATCTGAGTTTTATGGCACTGAAAAACTGTTTTATATATTAACTTAATCCCATTATTGGTATTTCAGATTCTTCTGTCCTAAAGCACTGCAGGTATGTCCCAAGCCTGGAATCAGATCCATGCAGGTAAACTGTTCTACTGACAACTATTCTATTGTCAGAGAGCTCTCAACACGCATCCAACTCTAGAAGAAAGACCAGCTTTCATACTTAGATTAGTCCTAACCAACATAATCACCTAAAGCAAAAAGCCCCTGACAGTGTTTGGCAATACCCTGCCGAACGTAGTAAGTGCCAGTTTTTTAGTATCATTCCCTCCTTCACCTCATATGAACAGAAATTATTTCCCTTGCACATCAACCTCTAGATTAACAACTTCCCAGGTTACTGAAGTGCAAAGTAATCTGTAATAGTTCTGGTTTCAGGATGATAGACTATCATACATTTCACTGGCAACTTCTATTGCAAAACAGACTGAAAGTTTTATACTAGTTGTAGAAGACTTTTTTTTAAGATACTACAGTAGTCAGGTAATTTTGCATTTTCACTTTTCTCCTAAAATTTCCTTATGTATGCATACTGATGCATTTTTAAAAGTTGTGTACGTTAGCTTTTACTGACAAAAATGATTTCTGACACTAAAAAAAAAACCTCAACTTTTGTTCCTAATTACTTTTGCTTCTCTGTATTTTGTTATTAAAATAGAAAATACAAACTGCAACAAAAGCTTTTTTATGTCTGTCTGTTATTTAACAACTGATTCTAAAGTAGAATCACAAGAGACTATGTAAACAAATACATTTTACAAAGAGAAGTGGGGTTTGTTTGGGTTTTTTTATTTACTCTGAGAAAAATGAATTGTGACAAACAGCCTTGGGATTAATTTATGACTTATTAAGTCACCTGAAAGTACTCTCAGTATACTGGGCAAAGTAAATAGGCTTGAACAAAGACTAAACATAACACAGTAAGAGCAATCTTCTACTGACAGCAAGATACTGCAATCTTACTTCATTGTAACTTCCTCACATTGACACTTTCTCAGCGCATTTTTTCCTGTTCTGTAATAGTTTCTAAGCAAAAAACGGGCAGTTATTGTAAGGTCCTAGTGCTAACAAGCACTCTCTATCCTCTGCTCAGAGGGGCTGCTGAAAATCGTGACCATTTTGCTGGGTTTCCTAGTTACTAACTTTGCCATGGGTTAATCTGGCCCACGACTCCAAAAACTCAGCACAACTATGGATATATGAGACTGTGCCCACTGTGTCTCCCCGGGAATCCTCAGTGCTAATTACATTAAATATTGTAACAGGAAACTAGGTTTGAGTTTTTCCATTCCATGCTTTTCAGCCTCAGTCAGACTCTCCAGAACACCACGCTAAAGGTAACTAGGAAAAATTCATTCTTCAGGGGCATTTGCAAGCCGAGGACACCGCCTCAACCTGCACACTGCCCTGTCACCCTGCCCACGCACTCAGGACGTGAGGGAAAGCCAAGTCGAAGCTGCTCCCCTTCAAAGGAACCCATCACAAGTTCCGTGGTGTAACAGAGAAATAGGCCCACTAATAATCATTCTCGTATTATCATACACTTATGTAATGCTTTAAACATATTTCCTGCCTTAGTTTAACAATATGAGACTTCCCAGTTTCCTTTGTGTTGCGTAACTCGAGGGGCAGAGCAGCAAACTGACGCTGAGGGGAATCTTACTAATTCTCATTAACGTGGCCAAAATAAAACCTGCCGGCACAAATGCTGCACCCGTGCCAAGGCTCGGCTCCCCAGCTCGGGGCGGATACTCCCGCCGGGACGACGGGTCGCGTTAAAACCCAACTCGCGGCCTTATCCTCGATGGGTTTTGTTTCGCACAAGGGGCAGCGGAGGTTTTCGCCGGGGTCAGGCGGCTGCGAGCCCGCGGCGGCCAGAGCGCTTATGCAACGGCGTCACGGGCGGGCCGCCCCGCTGAGCTGTGCGCGGCCCCCGGCCCGGCCCGGCCCCGGCGGGGCACTCCGGCTCCCCCGGGCACGGCGCGCCCACGTCTTAACGCCGGCGGGACAAGGCGCGGCGGCGGCGCTCATGTGCCGGCGGGGCGCA
>VXBA01005657.1:157013-231406 GCA_013399895.1 Serilophus lunatus
CCTGAACCCGCCCATTGTGGGTAGGACGCGCAGCCGTCACCGCTCGCTCTGCTGGCGGCCACCTGCAGCAAGATCGGCCCGCCGTCGCCGGAGGAGGATGAGGCCGCCGCCGCCGCCGCTGCCTCTCACTCTGCCGGAGCGGTGAGTGCCCGCCCCGCCGCTCTCGCACGGCCTGCCGGGGGGAGAGACAGCACAGCCAGCCCGCCCGCCCGGGGGGAGGGACGGGACACACGGCACTGCCCGCCCGGGGGGAGGGACGATAGCAGGGCCGACCTGCCAGGAGAGGGGTCCCCGGGCTCCCCTGCCTCTCCAGGAGGAGCCGGGCTCCCGGGAGGAGGAGGGAGCCAAGCTCCCCCCTCCCCCGCCATTGGGAGCGGCGCCTTCATTTACTTTCAAAAACGGGGGGAGGCGGGAAGTCTCCCTCCCCCGACCCTGGCACCGGAACGGCTCTCTCGGCACCCGGCGGGGCTGGGAGGCATCTCACCTCCACCTGAGCGCGGCCCCGGAGCCCTCTGCGGGCTGCCAGCCTGGGACCGCGCGGGCAGGCAGGAACACAAAATGAAGGCTGGCTGCGGGGAAGGATGCAGCGAAGTAAAATGGCTGTTTAGAAGCGAACGCGGTGGTGGAAAGCTGCTTCCTGTATCGACGCTGGTTTTTCTAGGGAGAGCTATCGTGCGGTTCCTCGTGTCGCAAACCCAGTTTCTGTCCTTATCTCTCATGCACTGTCGGCTCTGAAAGGAGCCTTGATGACCTTGGGACCTTGTGTGATGAGATGGATCTTGCAGACTAGAAATGTATTCCTGCTGAAGCTAGTTTAACAATCCCCATAACAAAAGCCTAGTGGGAACTCACGTGTTCCTTAATTGATCTAGCTAAACTCTTTTGTTGACATATGCTCCTGAAATTCAAAGAGAGTTTGCATTTCTAAATAGCAGATACCTGAAAATACTGGTATATTAAAATTAAGTTCCAAAATATTTTCTACAATGATATGATGAAATAATGTCTCTGCCTTAGAAAATCACACATATTGCCTCTAATCTTATTTTTCTTTACAAAAATATTTGTAAAATTAGCCAAAAAATCCCTTTTTCTGTTCTTTTAAAGCAGATCTTTTTTAAACTTGCTGTACAACGGCCTTGTATGTTTTTAGGGTTCTGCAAATAGGAAGAAAAACTCAAAGCCTTGTACTGGTGGATGAAGTGGCTTTGGCAAGCTTTTAACATATATTGAAATGTTGTTGATAATGTTACGTTTCTAAATACCCGAGTGATAAACTTTGAAGGATTTCTCATTTATACACTTCAGCTTACTTAAAGCTGGAGCAAAATAGCTGTGTGAGGTCATACAGCAGGTTGTGGGCTAATGAGAGAGCTGGAAATGACCCCCTTTCAAGCATCCTTTCTGCCAAACCTGTTTATTTGCTCATGCAGTATGCTTTCAAAAATCTTTCCAGATGTTGTTAAGTACCTGATCTCTCTAAGATTTGTTTCATAATACCAGATGCATTCAACATTGAAAAGCATGGACATACCTACTGAAAAATGAATGATGTTTGAATGATTGCTTGCTTTCCTACGTTCTCGTTGTAAAGCTGGAATTGTAAATCTTGAGGATGAGTCGATTGCTCAGGATGAGAAGTGCTGGGTCTGACAGGATAGTAGAATGCCAGTACAGGACAAATGGTTCCTGATAGTTCAAAATGGGCAAAAGAAGTTTTGAAATGTTATTTCTGTATTACTGTTAAATTAATCTATTGTTACGTTTATGTATGAGGGGCTTTTCAGGACAAGGCAGATGCAATTCAAGGGAAGCCAAAATCTTAGTTAAAGTCTGAATATAAGCTCACTCACTACTTCTCATACGTGCAGATAGGCCCCTCCTACATATCTTCTGTGAGTTATGTTATAGCATTCTGGTAATTTTTACACTCCTACAACATAACTCTTGAATGATTCAGAATATTTTGGGTGGAAACTAAGTATAAATTGGAGGAGATACCTATGGTAGCTGAACTAGACGCTGGAGTTAATTAAGATGACCTTAATAAAGAGAGGGGAGGAACTAAAGGCCCTGAAATACGTTCCTTATGAAAAACTGAAGGCCAAAAGGGATTTAGTGCAATAAAGGTTTTTTTATTTCTGCTCCTCCAAGTTTATCTCAGGAGGGTAGAAGAAAGGGGAGGAAGGAACTAAAAAGGCTTAAATTGTAGGTACTTCATAACTCGTACAGAAAATAATGTCTACATGCATAGACACAGACATTGTCTTCCTGCAGTTTGTTATACTCATCCTTTTCCCAGGAGTGTAGAGGAATCAGTTTGATGTCTGTGTATGGGTGATGGTGCCTAATATAGTGATGTGGGGGCAGCCCTTCACTAATATATTCTATCCCTGGACTGCAGTTCTGACTACTGAAAATCTAGTTAGAACCTTCCATCCATACGGACAAATAATAAAAATTTGACTAGGTATTCCCTCTTAGAAGCATTTGAAGAGCCTGCGTGTATAGGTGTAGTGATTCTGTAGTTTTGGGGTTGTTTTGCTGCTGCTTTACTGACGTTTCCTTGGTAGGAACTGGCAGGGCTGGAGCCTGTATGCTGGGCTAGCACACTGCTTTCTTGGCTGAAATGGTATACTGCAGCTGCTCCCAGAGATACCAGCAGTATGATTTAAAATCAACAACAAAACTCCCATAGGAATGCGTGGAATATTGCATGACTGGGGTTTGGGAAGAGCCGGAGCAAATGGGATTGTGTTTGTTGCAATCTAGTTGGCCCTGCTTTAAGCCCAGGAGTTGGAATGAATGACCTTCAGAAGTCCTGTCCAATGAAGTTAGCCCGTGATTCTATATTGAGGTCTGAGTCCAGGCCTACTGTTGCAGTGGATGTTGCTGTTATGCCACTGACAGGATTAGTAGGGAAATAAAAAGACTAATGAAAATGGCAACTCTTTGTAATGGAAAGCAAGTGAAGACAATTGGCAGAATTAAACTTAACTCTCTTCTCCTTTCTGTCTTGTCAATGACCTGGTGGGCTGTCTCTACTCCACAAGGTTTTCAGCTTGGCCCAGGATTCTGTTTAGAATTGTATTTACTTTTGGATGGGAGGCCCTAGCAGGCATTACAACTGATCTCATCTTTGTCCACCAAGGAAGTTTTTCAGCCTTGACACCGTGATTTATTCTGCCTAGGATCAAGCAGCACCAGTGGTTTGTGTGTTGCCTGCTGGTTTTTGATTTTAATGTAGATGGCCTTGAGTTTGTGACTTGCTTACCTGAGAATCTTTTCCTCAGTTGCCATACTGCTGCATCCATGGTTTGTTCAAACACTTGCCATGGAAACTTTGCTCTGAATGTTGCTGCCTGCTGATGTGTGTGAAAGCCTTGCTGGAAAGATATGCACTACTGCCTGACCTAGAATGGCAGCTTGTGTTTTGACCTCTCTGGATGTCTTTCCCTCTCCTGGGAATTTAAAGTCTGAGAAGTTTTAGTTTGGGACTTGTTTTTTCACTAGTTATCGTTGACTGATAATTCTTCAAACTCATATTTAGGATTCTTTTTCCTTTAGCTGTAAATACTCTAGTTTCGTTCCAGTTTAAACATCTGCAAAGATTTTAGCATTAGGTGAAAACGAGAAGAGCAAACAGATTTAGGTGAAACAAAGCCTTGATGGTCAAGCTGTATGGTCGGCATGATCAGATGATTGTTTAAGAAGCTACAGAGCTGAGGTGATCACTACTTGCTTATGTTTTCTTACTTCATTGTAATGCAAAGCTACAGACTCACTTAAGGTCCCAAGGGCATTCTTATGGTAGTGCTGGGTGTCTCTGTGTTAGGTGAGGATCTACTGCGAGACTCCAGAGGCTGTGTGGGAGGTGTGGAAGGCAAGTGAGTTGGGAGAAGGGGCTGGCTGGCCGAGGGCTTGTGGCTCTGGCAGCCGCCGAAGAATGGGAGTTGTCAGGGATGATTCCCCCAGTTGTGGTATATGGTTGAATCTAGCTCGGTGCCAGGTGTGCTGGTTCTCTAGTCTTAAAAAATAAGGCTGAGTGGAATGATTTGTGTTTTTGCTTACCAACATGATGTGGAAAACATTTGGACATCTTAATAGTTAGCAATGTGGGGAAGATGAGCGTCCTTTCTCCTTTGTGGGCAAAGCGTTTCTTTGTATCCTTTACAAATAAAGGTTACAATGTTTTAAGACTGTTTCGCCTTATCTTGAGCTTTGGAACTGAGTATCATTGCCGCACAGAACATACTGAAAACCTGGATGTCCAGTTTGTTTATGCCTCAGGACATTACTGTAACCACCTGAGATGCACCTAACTTAACCTCAGTTTAGGGGGAGTAGTGATAGTGATGATAGAAGAGAGAAATTGGAAAGCATTTTAAATTTCACGTTTTCCAGTAGGCAAAATATACGTGAACTCCACTTGGTTTTCTGGCCTATATGATCATTTTGAGGAAGTTCAGAATTATTCTGACGTCCATTTTCTTCTTTGTGAATGATAAGACAGCCTCCTGATGCGGCATTTCTGGATGTGAACAGATGCACCAGAATGTGTTCAGCCACTATAGAAAAGTCTGCCTGGAATTGTCTTGCTTCTCTCAGCTTTATATTTTTGCAGGACAAAGAAGTTGTGGGTAAAATGTAGTGACTAACAATATATTTCCCCTGCTGCTGTCCAGAAGCTCACCTTTTAAAATGATCTTTGAATTTTGTGTTACAATTCTGTCTTTCTAGTGCTAGATCAGAAACCAATGTAGAAGTTTTTTCAGAAGAACGTGCTTTAAGGATGTTCTTTAAATATTTTTTGGTTTATTTCTCTTTATAATTTTGGAGAAAGTAAGAAAATGTATGTTTTAAAACGTTTCCGTATTTAAAGGCAGCATAAACGAAAACGTTTCCTCTCTAATTTTAGACATTAGTGAGATGTCTAAGCTTTCCTAGAACCGTTGAGGCCAATGAGGATGTCTGGAGAATGTCTGCTCTCCCTTCCCTTGCTCAAAGCAGGGTCAATGAGAGGATGTTGCTCAGGGCTGTGTCCAGTGGGTTTTGAATACCTCCAAGGATCAAGACTCCACAGCCTCGCTGGGCAGCTTGTTGCAGTGGTTGATTAAAAAAAAATGGGTTTTGGTTACATTATGGGAGGCAGAGTCAAAAGCCTGAGTAAAGTAGTGATAAATAATATGCTTTTCATAACCTTATCTACCAAGCCAGTCTTCCCATCAAAGAACATTGTCAGGCTGGTTATTTAAGCGTTATTTCCCCTTCCAAACTTGAGGCTGGCTGCTTCTGATCACTACCTTCCTCTCCTGTCCCTCCCCCCTCCAAGGTTATTTGAAGGTTATTTTTTTCAAGGTTATTTTCAAGGTTATTTGCTCCATTGCCTTCCCAAAGACCAAGTTCAGGCTGACTGATCTCAGGTCCTCTGTCTTGTCCCTCTTGATGGTTTGATAGAGCCTTCAGCACCTGAGTTGAAAGCACGAAGAAAACAAACCATTTCACACTATGCTAAATTCTAGTTTGGCAGGTAGTTATATTGAGTTATATTTATACGCATATATAGATTAATAATTAATAAATAAATGAAGTTACCTACAATCTAGTTAAAAATGTCTGCTTGTTGCCATGTCTCATTCCTTAGTGCTGCAACTCCCTTGTTTCTAATAAAGTCAGGATTATTGTATTGCCTTAATTTGGACAGGTTCTGAACTTCTGCTGGTTGTTAACAAGCTATTAAAGTTTTGACTCCAGTTGCCCATGTCAAGCAAAAAGGTGGACATGTTCTTTAAATGAGACACAGATATATTTTACCAGATTGGAGTTTCTTTTAAAATAACATTTAAGCAGCCTCAGATAATACTTTTCCCCTGAAATGTTCTTCATTTGATTTGGGCAAATATATTTCTCTAAATTTAGTGGCTTTGTTGGCAGTGGTCTCTAATGTTCAACAGAACTTTAACAAGCAGCTTTGTATTAGCTGAGCCACAGCAACTGATGTTGAACATGTTTTTCACCTATGGCAAATAGCAGATAGAATGTATTAGCTCATACTTTAATGAAAGAGTTGAGGCAAGTGCATTTTATCTTGTATTTGTAATGACCTAAGAATGCACAGGTAGTTTACTGTAGCTTAGTAAACACATGGTATTAAATGCATGCATTAGAACCCTAAGTCTTTCATAAAACAACAATTTGGATGAGGCAGTGTCCAATCCTCTTCATTAGGTATGTGATTTTTAAATGCTTAGGAGCTCATGACTCATTATCTGTCCACCTCTGCTCATTTGGCTGACGCTTTTGCTCCAGGACTAAATGGGGCACAAGTGACTTTCCAAAAAGTGCGGTAAGGAGCAGTCCACAATAGATCAGCAGAGATAAGTGTTCGGTAGTTCTTCAGCAACAAAATATGATGGCTAATGGCATGTGTCCAGTTGGTCACAGTTTACATGTTGAAATGCAGGTGTCTACAACAGATACCAGTTCTTACAGGGATGTTTCTCTGCTTTCCCGTTTTACTTTGGTGAAGGATGGTTTATCTTTTTAACCCAAGTCGTGTCATTCAATACCGTTTAGATCACTTGTAAAAGGTATTTTATCTTCTGTATGTCTTTCTCTTACCTCCTTCCACATTTGACTTAATGTTGCTTTAATTTTCTCTAAACACATTGAACAAGACAATTATTAGATTTTTATTTATCATGACCCCTGATTCTTCAGGAATGAGAATTTTGGCTCAGAGACATTTCTTTATTTTACCCACTGGAAATTATACAAGGCCTGTTAAAGGATCAAAGGACAGGCTGAACAGCGGTTGTTGCTTTTACTCTTTGTTGGTACTTGACCTTTCTCCAGGTGGACATATCATTTGATTTTAATTCTTCCCATGCCTTGTGTCAGCTACTCTCTTTGCTCTGTTCCTGTCTCTTTCTCTTGTTTCCTGATGCTGCTTCCAGTGAATTCCCCGTTGCTTCCTGTTCTCTTCTCCTTGGCTGAGTAGTGCTGAACTTTCCTCAGATCTTTGTCCCTTCCTTTTGAAAAAGAGCCTTTGGATTGCAACTGTCAGCCTTCTCTTAAAGGAACAGCTTCCAAATAACTGCTCTCTGAGTATCAGTTGATAAGGAAAAGAACTGTTGCTTTATCTCTACTATCTTAAGTATTTTTCACGGATGGCTGAGAGACAGCAAACAAAGCGGTTGTATTTCGACAGCACCGTAAAGATCAGTAAGCAAATAGGCTGCAGATGTTGCTGCTCATGTATCAGTGGTAGAATTTCTGAGTTACTACAAAAATGCTTAATTGCTTGAGGACGCAGGGAAAGGTTACTACTCTTTAGTAGTCCCAAGAAAGTCCTGCTAGCTCAGCAGACTTAGAGGAAGGGTATAACATTCAATCTTGTTATGACAGATTGATGACCACCATATGAGGTTAGAGGTCATTCTCAAATACTCTTTACCATATAGGGTTTTTTCATGCTTTAATGCTAGTAATTTTGATAGCTGCCAGGTAGCTTCTTGAAAGCCTCGCCCTCTTTTTGCCCCTCCCTCCTCATGATTCGTCTGGTGGTGTCTGATACAGCCAGCTGTAAGAGAACGTGTGCATAGCAGGCGTTTTATGTGCAATAGCTTCGTATCCTCGTGCATGGCTGCCCTGACCTTCTTCGTGGACTGACAGGTGCATCTACTAGAGGAGTGGCTGTGTTGTGCTAAAACCCTCACAGAGCAGGACTTGAGGGAAGATTTCACTAGATCTTGAAAAGGTGAGAAGAGATGTGTGCCTCACATGGAAGTGGCAATGTGGGAATCAGTGTTTTGGGAATAGAATCACGTAGGTAATTTCCATATCATGAAGGAGACATGTTCCCTTTGAACTATGTCTGTGGAGGATATTCATATGTATTACATATGAGTAGACAATGACATGTTTTTGTATAGTACATCAGTCCTGGTTTAGCCTAAGCATGCAACATTTACTTGTACATAGTTTTAAATCAGTGAGAAATTATATGAGACTTATAATGGTTTCCATTACTTATTCTTTCTCTTTTGTTCTAACAGCTACTATCAGCACATTAAGTTTTTATAGATTATTTTTATATATTACTATTTTATGTATTTATTATTTTTATAGTATTATTTATATATTAGATTTTTTGTTATTTTATAATGACACATTTTAAACATATAGCAGTCATATTTTTGCTTTTGTTATTTTCTGACTGATGTTTGCCTATGACATTTATAGGTCTTTTGTTACTTTATAAAACCTTTAGTTTACAAGTATTTATGTGCTTATGAATTGAGTAGCTATGAACTTTCTTAGCAGCATTTCAGCAATGGTGTAAACAATTCTAAAAACAAGTGTATAAATCTAATGTGTTAGCAGAAGAAAATGGGGTTTTTTGCCTTCTAGGTAGGATAAGTGATACGTGGAATGTTGTATTTTTTTTCTGAATATTGTCAGCTACAAGCTTGAAAGTCTAAAGAATTTAAATATGTTCTTTAAATGAAAGGTTAATCAGTATAAGGAGAAATGAAAATAATAAAATGGAATTACAATCACTCTTTTTTCCCTTCCTTGAAGCATTAAGTTGGTAAAATTAGTTTTGTTATGGTGATACTGAATCTATTTATTAATAAACTACCTGAAAGATTATGAGTCACAGAATACCTTGAGTTGAAAGGGACCCATAAGGATCATTGAATCCAACTCTTAAGTGAATGACCTGTAGCTTTGAGGGCTAAAGCAGGGTAGCATTCTTTTTTTTTTTTTTTCTTTTTCACGATCAGTATTTGTGCAGTTATTGAGAGGAATTTGGAATCAAGATATGTGTTTCCTTGTAGGGAATGAAGCTTGACAGGCACAGTAACAGTATTTTTTAATAAGTGCTCAAAAACCAGTTTGTGGGTTGGAATAGGTAAGAAGGTGAAATGAGCAAAGTCCTATCCAATGCTGTGGACTAAATGCACTCGGCTGCACACCACAGGATTCATTCAGGCTGGCTAAGTCTCAGTGCTGTGTTATGAAAGAATTAGGTGAGTGCTGTATTTTGCATAGCCGGGTTTTATTCTAAAGGAAGTTAGAATGCAGCATCAGAAAGAAGTTGTGATATGCTCTGGTAACTTCCTTACCAGGAGTGATCATCGTATCACTGTAGAAGAACAAACTAGAGCTTTTCTTGCTATGTCCTCTGGACTCTGCCAAAGGGACTAAATTTGTTTCACAGAGCTGAAGTGATTGGAAGACAGGTTGGTTGCTTGTTACTAAATACTAAGTTATTCTATTGGTTCACTGTAGTGTGGTAAAACAGATAAAGAGAAACTTGGTATTCTTTAGATTGATGGTGATTTACAATATCAAGTTGGTTGACTATGCAAATCTGTGCTAAGCATTGCAGAATGTTAAATCTAATTCTTAATACCCTATTCTGAAAAAGCTTGCTTTGGTAAAGAAAGGTAAGTGCTATTTACCTTTTCTTTACTCTGTAAAAACCAGATGCCTACTAGGTTCTTTAACCATCTGGGGAGGGTCTGCTCTGAAACATTGGCCTTTTCTATTGTTCAAACTTAATGAATATAGATTCCCCCCCTCCCCCCAACTGATACATATGGCTGACTATTCCAGAGTAAAAGTCCTTAGTCTAGAAGCCGCCTTCCCTAGTGAAACAGTAACTCTTACAAGCTTATAAATACTAGGACTTTGTGTTATGTGTAACATAAGTAGGCTGTCCAATTTTTCCAACTGTTTGACTGTGTCACCTCTTCACGTTCGCTGTACTGCTGAGAGTCACAACGTGCACACCTATATCATATATAACACAGAGTCAAGAGGCAGTGGAGCTCCAGGAGATACAAGCAGCACGGGCTTCACTGCAGTTCCTCCACTTCTGTGCAATAGATGCCAGGCTGGGTATAGAGTGTAGCTGAGTCCCAGGGTAAGTTGGTGATGAGAGCTCCCAGCAGCCCCTGCCAGCTCCCTTCTTCCCACAGCCAGGGGTTTGGATTACCCAACAGCCTCCCCCCCCTGCCCCCCTGCACCAGAATAACCCTGCTGCTGATCACCTGACACAGCCATGACATAGGAGCTGTGCTTGACATGTTCAGAGCGACATGCAGCTCACAACCCACAGGTCGATTGCCCTGACTTAGGCATTAGCTCATATATAAAATCTATATTTCATAATTTTAATCTAGTTGCTGATACTCAAATGGGCTGTACTGCATGTTTTCCAGTAGTGTCTCAATATCTGGTGTTGAATGCATGACTGGTCTAACGCACAGTCTGAACGGCACTTGTTTTAATTTTGTCTTGTCTTTTTTTCTTTTTATTCAGACAGGGGATTTGGCTTCTGTGCAATTAGCCGGAACTCCAAACAGATGGGAGGTCTTGTCTGCAGCTCCTACCACTATAAAGGATGAAGCTGGTAATATAGTACAGATTCCAGGTGCTGCCACAGTAACTTCAAGTGGGCAGTATGTCCTTCCTATTCAGAGTTTGCAAAATCAACAAATCTTTTCTGTTGCACCAGGATCAGATTCGTCGAATGGTACAGTGTCTAACGTACAATACCAAGTAATACCCCAGATCCAGACAGCGGATGGTCAGCAGGTTCAACTTGGCTTTGCAGCCTCTTCTGATAACAGCAGTATAAATCAAGAAGCTGGTCAAATTCAGATCATTCCTGGCTCTAATCAAACCATCATTGCCTCTGGAGCGTCTTCAGCTAATATTCAGAATATCTTATCTAGTCAGTCTGGTCAAGTCCAGGTTCAGGGAGTTGCAATTGGTGGTTCATCTTACCCTGGCCAAGCGCAAGTAGTGGCTAACGTCCCTCTTGGATTGCCAGGAAATATTACTTTTGTACCCATCAACAGTGTTGATCTAGATTCTCTGGGACTTGGCAGTGGTTCTCAAACCATGACAGCAGGCATTAATGCAGATGGGCACTTGATAAATACTGGACAGGCCATGGATAGTTCAGATACTTCTGAAAGGACTGGTGAGCAAGTTTCTCCTGAAATTACAGAAACCGCCACTGATAATGACTTATTTGTGCCAACGTCTTCTTCATCACAATTGCCCGTTACCATAGACAGTTCAAGTATATTGGAACAAAATGCAAATGACTTGACCACAACCAGTGGTCAAGTTCATAGTTCTGATCTTCAGGGAAATTACATCCAGACGTCAGTCTCTGATGACACGCAGGCTCAGAATATTCAGGTCTCCACAGCACAGCCAATTGTACAACACATACAGCTACAAGAGTCCCAGCAGCCAACCAGTCAAGCCCAGATTGTACAAGGTATTGCGCAACAGACAATCCACGGTGTGCAAGCAAGTCAAAGTATATCTCAACAGGCTCTTCAAAATCTTCAACTGCAGCTCAATCCTGGAACTTTCTTAATTCAGGCACAAACAGTGACCCCTTCTGGGCAGATAACCTGGCAGACGTTTCAAGTGCAAGGAGTTCAGAACTTGCAGAACTTGCAAATTCAGAATGCACCTGGTCAACAAATAACTCTGACTCCTGTGCAGACGCTCACTCTTGGCCAAGTTGCAGCAGGTGGGGCATTGACGTCAACTCCAGTTAGTCTAAGCACTGCTCAATTGCCAAACCTACAGACAGTTACAGTAAACTCTATAGATTCTGCTGGTATTCAGCTGCATCAAGGAGAAAATGCTGGCAGTCCTGCAGGTATTTATTTTTCTCTCTTTGCAGAAAATTGGTTTTTATTACTGCATGTTGTTGGTTTAAATGGTGATTGTTGGAACATCATTGTCTTGCTGTGGAAGCCCACAAAATATGGCGGGTTAAAAATAGTGATGATAGATTTTATTTGAAACTTTCATTCCATTAGAAATTATAATGGTAGAACATTGTCCCATCTCTCTTCTTTTAGTATATAAGCTCCTGACACTCCCAACAGTTAACAGCACTTCAATGTTTATCAGTGCTTACAAGTCTTACCAGGCAGAAGATCTGTGTACTAAATTGAAAAGGGGCAGATCTGGCCATCTACTACCACTCTTCTAAGGCAGCAGTATCATAAACATACCCGTTCTTCCCAGTCCTGAATAGATGAAGTTTCTGTGAAAAATCCAAATGTTTCTGTTGATGCGATTTCCTCCCCCCCCTTGAAAATTTTCAGACCCCATGAGGTTCTGTTATTCATCTGCTCTTTTGTTAAATTCATTTCCTGATGACTTAGTACCAGTGTAACTGTGCTGTAGGAAACTCGTGTAAGCAGAAGTGAAACAAGCATGTAAATAGCAAAATGGAGTCTGTACTTAGGAACATGTGTGAATTTCCAGTACTACTTATTTGCATAATGTTTCAGAATGTACAATAATTAGTGATAAATTTCACAGTATGTTTTATCTCTCTAAGCAGAGCAGAAATACTGTTTTCCTAAAACAGGTGTTTCTTAATGTGAGGAAAAAATGTGGTTTATTTTTGATACAGTGCATTCTAAATTTCAGGGCATAGCTACCTAAAATAAAAGAGATGATTGTAGTTGAGGAGACTTTTGCTGTACCAGAAGCCATTTAATTTCTTCATTGCAGGGTTGTGCCCAGGCTAATTGTGAGGGGCAGAGTAAGCACTAGAGTTAATTTGGGAGGGAACTGTATCTTAGGAATCGCTGCTTTACTGTAATTGTGTGATCCAAGGCTCTGGTTCGTCAAGATACTGAAGTGTAAATATTTAGGTCAAACGCATGTTTTGTATTGTATGTCTGTTTAAGCTTGTGAGGGGAATGCAACCTTAAGTGAAAAATGCTTAGAGGACCTATTGCATTTTGTTTCAAAAAGCTACTGATTGTAATACCTATATAGCTGTTAATATTGGTATATTATATGTCAAGAAGCTTGATTTCCCTTTGGAATCTAAAATTTGAATTGAAAATAGTATGCTGGGATGTTTTTAGTTCATTTTGTTTTGGAATTGACTTGTATATTATAAACTATCATAAAGGCAAAGTTACTCAGACCTGGGTAAGCCTGCTCTTCTTTGGCTTGGAGGCAAGAGCACCAAACAGATGAGTGCTGCTCACAGCATTTGCTCTGCTGGGTAATCTTGATTTTTACATTTTCTGTTTGCAGTGACTATAGAATGTCTTGGTTTGTCTCCATCACATCTTGTTACCTGTGAGGACATGGGGTGTAGAGACCAGTAACAAAAAGCATATATTGTGCATGTTAAGACAGCTAAATTGAGATGTCAGAATCTATCTTGGAAAAAGAGCACTGTGGCTAATGCCAAATACAAGGAGGATGAGAACTTTTATTTATTTATGAGATTTATATTTGGTATGTAGCTAATGTCATTGGTTGTGGTGTAATGTAGCAGAAACTTGAGAAGAAAAATAGAAAGGAAAGGGAGAAAGGGACCAAAAGAAAAAGAGACGTGAAAAAGATGTGGAGCCTGCTCTGTGCTGTGTGTATCACTTTGTCTATTGATGGTCCTTGAGAGCATTTCAGTGGTGGTTCATAACAAAATGCAAAGGAGTTCCATCAAGCATTCTTTAACTGTATTTTCCTATGAGGAATTTCACATGGGAAGGCAAGAGACTAAATGGGATATATGAAATGTGATTAAATAGGCAGAAGGACTAGATGAATAGCAGAAACTATTGCCTGAAGTGAATAGCTATAAACACCTGATTATATTAAAGATAAGGTGGAGATTTATAGTGACATTTTTCCTACTTGTCTAGGAATAGTAACTGGACTGGAAGGTATTAAAACTGTCATCCCTAAATTTGGGGAGAATGTAATTGGTCCTCTCTTTGTTATGAGAAACTCACTTTTCCAAGTAATGATCAGTGTCAGTGTTTCTGACTAACAGAATTAGACTGAATTATCTTGATTGACCTTCAGTGTCTTTTCCATATGCATCTGGTATTTTGTCTGTATCAAAGTTGTCTGAAAGAATCTTCTTCAATGTTGTTGTTCCCCTTCTTATTTATAACCTCTCACAGATATGGTATGGCTCCCTTTCCTCAGGTTGAAGAATAAATATATAATTAGAAGCAGATAATGAAATTACTTTTTTCATAGTTAAAAGTATGTTGTTCTTCTGCAAATAAGGAAAAATGATTTAATTTTAAACTGAAAGAGGAAGGTGTGTGGAAGGGACAGCAGTGTGAGAGTAGTTAAAACTTTAAAGGGGTGAAGCTACTTGATTCTTTTTCTTTGCAAACTACCAACAAGCTTTGAAAAAAAGATAGAAGGGTTTTCAAGTATTTTCTTCCCCCAGAGCAGATAAAGCATTTGCTTTCATAGCATATAGAGTCAGGCTGTAATTTCTGTTTTCATTTAAGGAAATTTTTCTGTCTGAGCAGAAATGAAAACAACATATTCCTAGTCTTGGGTCAGAGATGGTTGGTAACTACCCGAGGTCCTGGTGATGTGTTTTGCTCTATTAGCAGTGTAGCTGTGAGAAGAGTTAGGTTTTAGGTTTTAATTGTTACAGCCCATTGTGTGAAGTGTTCTTCCAAGGCTCACTTCCCAGGTAAGCAGCAGAAGAATCTTTACTGTGCTTATGAGTGTGTGAGAGGAAAAAAAATCTTTACCTGGGTCCTATATTTTGTTTGCATAATGGAAAGCCATCAGAACCCCAATACCAAGCTAATAACTCTGTCCAGTAATTATGGTTCTGCCCAAGTCCCCAATTTACCAGGCACATATATGCAGACTTCCAGACAGAATTTGTTCTGAAAAGTCTTGGCTGAGTTTTTTAAGCTTAAAATGTTTATTAGAGCTCATAGTCCTCATTGTGCTTAGTGTTGTCCCGTGGTGGTGAAGGGAAGGGTGTTGGGTGGTTACAGCTAGAGCTGTTCAGCATTGCTTTTCAAACAAGTAACTGTATCTATATTATCTACATGTTAAACACTGGCAGAGAGACACTTCTCACCTGTATTTTGGCTTCAGTCTTTTGGTCTTGAGAGGAAATTAAACCTGAGAAAGCTCTTTAGTAGTCTGTTCCTTTGGTTGGCAGTTTGTAATAAAATACTGCATTGTGTGTAACAAAAAGAGCCATTACATGCACAGTTCACATTACTCTTTTGTGACTTACCTGCTCAAAAAAGGTGGTTTTTTCCACTAGCATTCTAATATAGATTTTTTTCTTTAAACATTTAATATAAACCACTCTTTCTTTTGGAAAAATATCAGGTACTGAAATGTATTAACTTCGTTTTCGTGCTTCTGATCCTGTAAGTTTTGTCAATTTGGAAGAATTTGCAAGAATTTTGCATTTCCTCCCCTCCCCCTTCCCTGCCATTATCCAGACAAAGGAAATTTTATGGTGTTAATCAAAATCTAATCATAATAGTATCTCAGCTAATTTATTAATATATTGAATCACAGTTTTGGATGGGTTATTTCCTGGAAAAAAGGCAATTTTACCAGCTCTTATATAGGTTGCTTAACTTTTTTATAGGATGCTGGGTAATTTTTTTTGTATACTTTTGACTATTCCAGTATCATCTGAAGAAACCAGCAAATAACCTGAAAGTAAATAGCATTGGCTTGAGAATGGACTTTGATGCTTATCAACCCAGACAGGCTCTGCTGGAAAATTCATTTATGTAAATAGAAAAAACCCCCTACAAACAGTTTTCCAGACTGGTCTACAGTTGTAATAAAGTCAAAAGGATTCCTTTCAGGAGTTGGCTCAAAGTGTCACTGCAAAACTGGGATCTTTATTTCTACATCTTTCTCCCCAGCTCCTCCTGTGGGAGTATACACAGCTCCTTGACAGGCTCCTCTACCTGGTGTCCTATGCTACAGTAATTTAGCTAAAATTGCCTGACAATTTTCAAGGTAAACAGTTGCCAAAGCAACAATTTAACTTTCCTCTGCTGGTATCTTGTGAGTCTTCTGTCTGAAATCTGTTTGGTGAAACAGTCTAAAATCCCCAAACAACCAAAATTAAAAAAGGGGTGCTCATGGTTTTACTTATAGAGATGGTTGTTTCCAAGTATTAATACTTCTGATGGAGTAGTGCAGAATGCTACTTAAAGCATAGCTTTCTTCTGGCATCTAGAACTTTCTAAAAAGTTTTGGCTGGTTTTCAGTATTACACAATGTAGTTTTATCCCTTTCTTTTTAAGTTCCATTTTTTAACCTTAAGAATTTTAATTTCAGTTATGCAGTTTTTACTTCTAAGGCATTCTTTATACTGAGGTTTTGAGTCAAGAGCATGGTATTATGCAATTGAATTTGATTTTAAAAAGTCCTGTGAAATGCATGTAGTGAACTGAAGCAATGATGTTGAGTAAATATTTTAATCTGACAACATCTGTTTAGGGCTATCCAATTTTCATTTGAGGCGTTTAGTTTGCATGTCATAGAATCAAAACAGTTAAAAACAATTCCCCCACTGTTTTATTTTTTATATGAAAATTAAAATTGGAAACTGATGAATTTAAGTTAGTGCAGGAATTAGAGTTATTTATGTACCAATCTTGTGTAAATAGTTTGCTTACAGCATGCTTAAATTACATTCCTTATTTTAGCATCATTTTCAAAGGCGATTAATAAATTGTGGAAGAATTAGATGATCATGCTTTATGTGTCTCACAATCTTGTTCGCAACAGCACGTAGTAAATTATCTCACTTCAAGTGTAGGAAAGTTTGTAGAACTTCAGTTGATCTGGTTAATTTTGTAATGCAGTATCTATTGCTGTGGAATAGAATTACATTTTTTTCATCAAGTTCTTGATAAGATTGAATTGTCACATCCTTCCTCTGTGTCTGTGCTTCATGTGCTTTTCTGCTCTGTGTTCCAAAACAGCCCAGAGTCCTCAATAATTTTCTTACAGCCCATTCTGGTAAGGTGAAGCTTAGTTGCACATATGCTATTCCTCAGTAAATACCTTTCATGTATTTTGATTGTCTCATGATGCAACTTGGATTCTCAAGGGTAAGGAGGTTAGCTTGAGTTATCTTAAACACTCTCAGGATGTTCACAAAAGAATATATTACCCTGTTTCAGGTGCTCATTCCTTTTTCATTTTTCAAATACCCTTTTTACAAGATACTCCTGGAGCAAATGGAAAGCTCTCATACACCTGTGGGGATGTATGGCAAGTATCCATGAAATGAAAGAGACAAGAGATTTTATTTCCAGTACTGCTTAAGCTGAAAAAGAAGGCTGGAAACTAATCTTCTGTCTTTTTGCAGTGTCAGCACTTTACATCTGTTGTTTCAGGTTCTGTGCAGTTTTCTTGCCTTTTGAACCTCCTGGCAGGATCACATACTTTGGTTCTGATCTCTCAGATCAGAACTTGTCAGTGCATCTGGCTCATAGGAAGGATCTGAAGTTTCTTCCAAGGACATTGGCAATCCAATCTTTTCAGAATGCCAGGAATACTCACCAGGATCCTGGTGGTGATTGCCCTCTTGAAGATCAGGCTGGATTGTAGGTAGGTTGTCTTTTACTGCTTGTAGAGGACATTTTCTTCAAAAGCTAAGAATTTTTAAGGATCAAAGGAGATAAGAATACACATTGTCAGTATGTGTCCTCATAATTTATCATACAGAAATTATGGTTCTCAATCTGCATCTAAACTTCATCCCAGTCTTTAATTCATGTATTCCACATATGTTTTGTACTTCATTTAATCAAAATGTTTTCCTGAACCCTAATAAGTCACTTGCTGTGCAGATCTCTCAATTACATTATATCAACAATGGTGTCATCATTTCTTTTAAAAAAATACTTTTTAATTTAATTGTTCACATAATCTCATTTTGAGTGGCATTAATTTTTTTCTTACATCTTTGAGTCTTTGTTTACCCTTTTCCAGTATTACCACAGTGTTAGCTTTTTTCTAACCCGCTGGAGCATTCACGTGGTCAAAGCCTTGCAGCATTAAAACCATGGAGAGCTCTTCAGCCTTCCCTTAAAATTGTTGAATGAAAATTACCCTAATCTGTTGATTTATTAAGTGTTTACTTCAGTAGCTGTTTTCTCATCTTTCTGGCTTCCTGTCAGTGGGAAGCTTTTCATTGTCATCTAGTGATGGGACCATTATTTGGCTTTTACCTAAATACAGAACAGAAGCACTTACTGAACAGTTCTATCTTCCTGAATTACTGCTGACAATTCTGTTGTATGGCCCTAGTAGCAGTCTGATACTCTTCTATGTTGAAATACTTGACCCTGCTAGTCAGAGAATTCTCTGTCTTCTTGCTCTCCTTATGTATTTCTGGAGTTCCTGGCTTCTGTGTCAAGCATAATCGACTTCTTTCCCCTTTATAGTTACCCCCTCTTATATTTTCAATTGTGAGAAAACCAGAAAAAATAAGAGTGTGCTGCAGCAGGCATTTCTGTCTATGAGAATCCAAAATCTGTAGACAGCACATCTCAGGGGAGTACAGTTACTGTAGAGTAAGTAACTGTTCTTTGATGCATGATATGTGTTGTGGTAGTACTGACTTAAGTACTTCCATGATTCGAATTCTTAAATATCTGGCTTAGTATGAGGTATGGGATCACTTGGAGATACAATTTGTGGCATTTCTTGCAGGGGAAAAAAATCTGTAGCTCTTTTTAATCATTTTGCTAGTACTGCTTGAATATTGAGTACTGTGAGATTCTGCTCTTAGAGTTGTAAACAACAGCTATTTTTCCTCAAAAGACTAAAATCAGGTTTGGACCTATTGAAACTAGATGAGAGTCTTCTGACTTGAGGTTCACTGGTATTTCAAGGTGACATTCTGTAGTGTTACCTTATGTTGCCTTATAATTTATATATATAAAAGTGCCTACATTCACACTTAAGCTTTGGGGGGCAAATCAGAGTAAAAATCATTAACTCTGTTGAGTTTCCCATCTAAAAGACTTTCACAGCCAGTCAACTAGTAGAGAGAGTGTTAGATAGTTTAGCTTAGATGGGAATGAACAAGGACAATGTCGTAAGAAATTTGAATGTCTATTAAAGCATCCTCACATCTAGAGATTAAGGCAAGATGAGTCAAGATACCCAGGGAATGTGGGTTGCACTGGGGAGAAAACAAACCAAAATTAATGAGAGAAGATGGAAAGGAAAGGGAAATCTGTTTTCTTGGGAGCAGTAGGAAGGGAAGCATCTATTCACAAAAATAAATGGACATGTCTGGTTACAAGACATTGAAATGGTAGACAGTCAATTTGTGATGCTGTGAGGAAATTGGTGTAAAGGTATGTACAGTGCTGTTGCAAATCTGTTTTCAGTTGAAAAACTGTATTTCTGCTTTTCCAATCAGGTACTTGTAAAGCTTAGCTGAGTAAAAAGGCTACCTCTGCAACAAAATTGTACCCCAACATCCCAATTTCCATCTTTTAGAGAAAAGCAAAACCTAAAACCAATCTAGCACACTAAATAGGAAGAAGAACTTGAACAGAACGTACGTGGTTTTCAGAATGTCTTGGCAGTTTCAAATGGTATCTTTGTCTAAATTTCACCTTCATATTATATAATACTAATTCTTGAACTTAATTAAGAAGTAAGGGCATATAGAAATTTGAAAGCATGGAAATAAAATAGTAATAAAGAAAATGTGGCCTTTATGTAGCCTATACTTAATTGGTAGAAGACAAAAAGTTGCCTCAAATTTACCAGTGATTGCATCAGCTTTTTATGACTTTAGAGATTATGTAAATTCTTTTAGGCCCATTTTTTTGCAAAACCTCTCAGTTGAGGCTGAATTAGAATGGAGCACATCTAGGAGAACACCAAGGGAGAAATGCAGTATTTGTTATCTACGTGAATTTGCATAATCTCAAACTCCATTGCCTTGGAGAAGACTTAATCCTTTGCTCTTCTCCATGGTTTGTCCTTTCGACACCTTCATGAGTGGCACCCTCTCCTCCCTCCAAGAAATAGTCATAGAATTTTATCATAAAGTCCAAGGACCTCATTTAAGGTGGTCTCATTCACTGCAGGTTTTGATGCAATGCACTCTGCTGTACTACTACATCATGGAGAGGCTAGATAAGCACTTTATCTATTGATATTTCTTTTAATTGTGTTATATTTAAGTATTTTTTATTAGGTATTAAAACACCCTGTCTGTAAATTGCCAACTTACCTTGTAGTTTTCTGTGTGCCTGGAGTAGAAGATGGTCTTTCTGGGGAGTAACTAAAGCAACAGCTACATTTCTGCATTGCCAAGATAACCAGGAAACACAGCACAAAATTACAAAGTACTACTTTGCCTTCCTTTCAGTTTTGCATTTTTTTTTAAATAATGCTATAAACAATTGTATACCTATGTAAATTGTTATTTTCTTCAGTTTGTTGAAATGTTAGGAGTGTTTTGTCTGTCTCTCTTTTTTCCCAAATAGGTTTCTTAACTCTGCTTCTACCATTATAAAACTATTATGATCCTTTGTGCTGCTGCAGTAATGGTGGTGATTGGGAGATAGTGATGACAAAGTGTAAGGAACTCATGGTAAAAGGTTGTGAAGTAGAACAAACATTACACAGTAGAAAGTCATTGATACTGGTGTGCAGTACTAGGCTTTCTGGACATGCTTCTGTTTTTAGATGCATCTCTGATGTTGGAGTGTGACTTTGGGAGGTCAGTATAATAGGAGAAATCATATGTTATATGGAATGTTGGACTTCCTTAGTGCAGTTGAGTCTTGAGGACAGATAACTAGTTTATTTAGATACTCTAATTTGACCCATTCATCTTTGCTAGGACATATCTTTTTTGAAGTCTGTGTATGCAGTCTTAACTGAATTCAGCTACTGACTTTGCAAGCACACTATATGCCAAATCTAATGTTTTTGAGTTCATACTGAAATTACCTCATCAGTACAGTGTGTTACTTTATTAAAAGTACTTTAATTCTTATTTTAAATAAATCCAGAATTTATACAGCGTATATTTTGTGGAACATTTGATTGGTAAAAAAATTTTGAGCATGCTGTGTCCCTAAATGGAACTGCTTGGAGACTTGCATTGGCCTGTGGTGGCAGCCTTGCCACTTTGCTGTGTTTAAGTTCCTGTTATGCAGGAGTGAATCAGGCTTTTGCTTTTTTCTAAAGTTGCTCTAGGTGAATGTATTAGTATACTTGACAGTATCCAATTTAAAAGATAATTCTATAAACTTTTTGTAATATAGTGTTTTAATATTTGCTTATGTAAAATTAATTCCATATATGCAAATTATTACAGATGATAAAATTTTTAGTTGAACCTCAGAAAATTACTTAATTTGGTAGGAAAGATTGTTCAGTAGTTCATGCAGAACACAGTTTTTCTAGATCTTCATGTGAAAGATATTTGTTACGTTGCTGTCCGAAGTTGTGAACTTGTTATGGTAACAGTGAATCTCAGTGTGCAGGTGACTTTGGACAAGCTTACCACAGTAGTACCACATGTGTAAAAGAGTCAGCAAAAGTGAGTGTGCTACCTCCTGGATACCGCAGCTCAGAGCCTGTCGTGTTCGTGCAAACGCAATTGCTAGCATTGACTTTGGCAGCCAAACCAAATAAATATTCTAGACTTCCCTACTTCTCACTTGGAATTCTCTTCCCAATGCAGTAGTTTCCTGTAGTTACATCAGTGATGTAGCATATAGCACAGTCCTGAGAATGGTTACATGTGTGCAAAAGAAAGGCAAACTGGTGTTGGGAATGACTGGACTGAGACCTTATTAGCATCAAGCAAATTTTTGTGTAGCTGTATCCGTTGTCTAAAGGAATGCTGGAGATGATTTTGAAGGTAGACCAGGTAACTGTTACATATTTTATCATTGGTTTATTTCTTGATCTATTCTAGGACAGGCTGCTGATGTGATCCAGCACAATTTTTCTTATGTTTTATCATGCAATCTGTGCAGCTTTGTCTGACTTATACAGATGATGACTGATGGACTGACTCCCAGAAAGAACTTAGGAGTGGCGGCAATGCTGAGTTAAAGTTTCAGTGCCTGAAGATAAAAACCTATATGAAAATTGAGTTTGTTTTGCAGAGAAAGCAGTCTCTTGAATATGTCCAGAAAGAGACACAGCTTTTGGTTTGATGCTTCTACAAAATTAAAAGAAAAACCCTACAAAAATTATGGTGGTTTGCTTATTAGTTTGTGCTAGTGGCTAATCATTTTCACAGAAAAAATGCAAAGTAAACTACTCTGCTGAACCAAAGAAGGGGCTGGAGTTCAGCTTTCTAAAATTACATATATAAACTGTCTTTTTTTGAAATCCAGACTTTAAGCTCATTGGGAATACGGAATAGTGTTTGAGGGGAAAGATGTTCCTATTAAAATGTAAATTTGTTAAAATACTTGTTGTTATGATGCTGTAATTAGTTCTTGGATAAGACTGAATGAATGTTCTCTAGTGAAAAGGGTACACATACTTGCAAATGTCCATCCTATCACAAATAATTAGAAGGCTTTTTTGCATCCATGAAACTGCTAAGACCCATTTTTACTACTGGCACATCAAAACACCGAAGTGGTTCATATGTTATTTACCTCTGTCTAATGCTGAATAACATTCTTCCCTGAGTGTTTTCTTTTCTATATATATTGTGGAAAAGACATAAATTTCTGGTGAGAAGGGGAAGATGGAACAAAGACATGAATTTGTTTGTTTTCCTTAAGTATCTTGGTCTTTCTGAGGTCAATCAATTAGATTGATTTCTCATATTACTTTATATATCACTATGCACACTGAAAGCTTCTGAAGACCATTGAGGAAAGCTGTTTCTACTACATGTGACACTAACTGAGAAATCCTGTGGAAGGAGAAATGGCTACTCAGGATCATTTGAAATATGTGTTTACATTTTATTCAGCCTCTGTTCAACCTCATGTTCCTCAGTTTTTCCCAAGTTTCAAGCCAGTAATATTCTCCTGGTGACAGCATTCCTCACCAAGAACACTTCAAACTTAAACTTTAATGCTTCATTATAGCTTGTCTTTTACTTTGAAATGAACAGTAAGATAGATTTTTTGAATACACAACAGGTTACAAAGGCACAAAAGCAATGTCAGTATCCACTAAAGGACATTGGCTTTTGACTGACACAGTGCTCTCAAGAGTAAAAAGATCATGATGGTTTCCTTCTCTCTAACGGGCTACTTACGGATCTGTGTTTGTTCTTTTCCTCAGATATTAGGATTAAAGAAGAGGATCCTGATCCAGAAGAGTGGCAGCTCAGTGGTGATTCTACACTGAATACCAATGATCTAACACATTTGAGAGTACAGGTTGTAGATGAGGAAGGGGACCAACCACACCAAGAAGGAAAAAGACTGCGACGAGTAGCGTGCACATGTCCCAACTGCAAAGAAGGTGGTGGAAGGTATGTAATGTCCTATAATGCATATAACCAACAAATAATAGCAAATAACAATTATTTGGTGCAACAAATAGTAACAAATAATAAGTGAGGAAAAAAGGAGCCTTTGTTAACAGCTGTGATCTGCAGCGAGAGGAGACTAGAAGTTTATGCAAAACAGCTTATGCAATAAAGGACTACCACTTTATTTCTAGGTATGCAGATGAACAGGCAGATTATTCCATTCTTTCTGAGTTATTTTATTGAGGTTAGTTGAAAAAATCTGGAGTTAGATGTCACCTGGTACGAGTGAGTGGGATAGAACATTGCTCTAAATAATATGAAAATATTTTGAAATATGTACATGTGTGATGGGCTTCCTATCATATATCAAGGACTTGATTAAATCCTGTGTTCCTGCATTTCCTCAGTGATTGAACATTTTTTGCCACAGTTTGATTGCTTGAGAGTGTTATAAAAATACAATTACCCTAGTTTTCTTAGTCACTGGTTTCCTAGGGACAACAAAGTGTGTATAATAAGTCTAAATACCAAATTTTTAATTATCTGATTGTTTTTAGTCAAAGTTAGTGGAGATTTGACAAAGAGGTACCAAGTTCCAACTCATAAAACTTCGGAGTTGTATTGGAAAGCATGTTTTATTATTGTCCATCTCATTAAAGTATTATTCAGCTTTGTGTTACTATAAAGATTTTATTCTACTCCAAAACACTTTGTTTTAAACATCTTGATTACGGGTATAAGAGGGGCAGTGGGGATAGTAATCTTCCTTTTGCAAGCAAAAATATTTGGGTGTGTTTGTGCTTTATAGAATTGTGCAGGGGCTTCTTTCCAATGCACTAAAATTTTTCCATTTTGATAATAGTTTCTTCTCTAAAATGGAAGTCTTTATTTTGAACCTATAGTGCAAATTACTAGAGTCTCTCTGAAGAGCCTGTCGGTGTCCATTGGCACTAAGAGTTCTAATAGTACTGGCTGAATTATGTCCATTGTCAAGTCTCTTGTGAGTTCTTGCTGTATATCCTAGATACTTGCCTTGCAAGCATAGAGAGGGAATATCTTAGGCAGCCAGGCCAAGGAAATACAGTTTCTTCCATTTACATCACAAATGAAGCTAATGGTACTCTCTGTGGGTTGTACAGCATCTTTGTCCATCAGCTTCCTCTTGTTATATTTCTATGTGTAATTCACTGTAACATGGCACAGACATTTCTAAACTCTTGGTGAACTTTGGCTCTGTCATGAAGATCTGCCAAAAGTACAGCCTGGGTTGAAATTCGTTTTGGTTAGGGAGAAACTCTGAAAATGTGTTTTATACTGCCTGTACTGTTAGGAAATGGAGATTTCACATGTTTAGTCTTCCTCATGCTATATTCCAAACTGCAGTGGCTTTAATTTAGAACTCTGTACTGTAAAATCCTCTTCCTTCTGAGCGGGGTTGCTATGACATGAAATTTTCAAGTTGAGGCCCAAGAGAAAGTCTCTTTGAGAAATGGTTTTGATGAAGTCTGGAGAAGGGTGCAGTCTGACAAACTTAGATGTGCGATTTTGGGAAAGAGTTTGCGGTAAGAGCTAGGAAAGAGTTTAGATAGATGGGAATCTGAAATCCACTGTGAAGGAAATGGACACATCAAATGTATAAAGTAACTAGGAAAAGTAGGACAAGGAGTCAGGATGTGAAAAGAATTAGAACTGGAATAGAAACAGGATAATGAAGGAGACACAGTGGTGGGGAAACAGAAAAAGAGTGAAAGTGCTTACAGTTGCTAGAGCAACTTTCCTACTGGCATGTAGAATTCTTTCATATTCTAGGAAGAAGGAGTAAGCTCACTTGGAGGAATATGTGAGCAGTGATCCATATGAGCTATGTTCCATAGCTGCTACAGTTACTTTGTTATCTCTAGTGCTGTAATTCTGAGTTTTGATTTGTCAACTCTGCTTATGACTTGCAGATTTTCAGGTAATGGCACATTCGCTTTTGTAAGTTTATTCAGATAGCATTCACAAATTTTAAAATTACATTAAAGTTGAAAATTGAGCAAATGCTGAAGTTGAGATATCCTGGACAACTTTAATCCCTTGTGCATATGCATTATCACTTGGTTTCTAATTACATCACTGCATTCAATTTTTTTCATATGATCCCAGTGCCATTCAGTGGATGGGATGGATGATGCACAGGGAGTGAATCAGGGCTGTGTAATGATTATCACCTGCTTCACTTATTGCAGAAATTGGGAGGCATTTAGGGAATGAGATATGGGACTGCAGCAACAGGGCTCTGAAGGTTTGGAGGTGTTTGTCTATCCACCCCGCCTTGTCCACTGCAGAAGTACTGAATTCATTCCTGTAAAGAAGTCCATTGAGCTGAATTGTGAACATCTGCAGTACTCTTAAGAAAATATGCTTCTGCAATATTGAACTTGACACCTGAAGCTGGTGGGTGTTTGACAGTTTTGGCCTTAATCTCTTTCTACCTCATATTTGGATGTACAAAGTGATTGTACTAGTTCAGGTTCACTACACAGGAGTGTTACAAGATGATTAAATCCATTAATGTTTGTGAATTGCTTAGACATTGCAAGTGAGTGCAAGTTTTTGTCAGTACTCAGATGAGGGAAAAAACCCCTAGAGAAATTAATAATTCCGTATTTAACATAGTACCTAAATAACATGTATCACAGTATCAGCAAGGTTGGAAGAGACCTTAGAGATCATCAAGTCCAACCTATAATCTAACAGCAACCCTCATCTAAACCATGGCACCAAGTGCCTCATCCAGCCTACTCTTGAACACCTCCAGGATTGGTGACTCCACCACCTCCCTGGGCAGCCCATTCCAATGGTGGATTGCCCTTTCAGTGAAGAACTTCTTCCTAATATCAAGTCTAAACCTCCCCGATGGAGCTTGACACTGTCCCCTCTTGTTCTGTCACCAGTTACCTGAGAGAAGAGACCGACCCCCGCCTGCCTACAGCCTCCCTTAAGGTAGTTATAGACAGCAATAAGGTCACCCCTGAGCCTCCTCTTCTCCAGGCTGAACAACCCCAGCTCCTTCAGTCGCTCCTCATGGGGCTTGTGCTCCAGCCCCTTCACCATCCTTGTTGCCCTTCTCTGAACGCGTTCCAGTAACTCGACATCTTTCTTATACTGAGGGGCTCAGCACTGGACACAGTACTCAAGGTGAGGCCTGACCAGTGCCGAGTACAGGGGAAGGATAACTTCCCTAGTCCTGCTGGCCACACCATTCCTGATGCAGGCCAGGGTGCCATTGGCCTTCTTGGCCACCTGGGCACACTGCTGGCTCATGTCAAGTCTCCCATCCACCAGCACTCCCAAGTCTCTCTCTGCCCACTCTCCAGCCACTCCGACCCCAGCTTATAGCTCTGCATGGGGTTATTGCAACCAAAGTGTAAGACCTGGCGCTTGGACTTGTTGAATCTCATCCCATTGGAATCTGCCCATCTCTGCAGTCTGTCCAGATCCCTCTGCAGGGCCTTCCTACCCTCCAACAGATCGACATCTGCTCTGAGTTTGGTGTCATCTGCAAACTTACTAATACTTACTAATGAAGGACTCAATCCTGTCATCAAGGTCATCAATAAAGATATTAAACAGAAGAGGGCCCAGCACTGATCCCTGAGGGACACCACTAGAGACTGGTCCTCATGTAACTAGTAATACAAGAAAAGCACATTAAATCAATATGAAAAAAATGAATAGTGTTTCACTCAATTAATACTATTGCTCCTATGCACTGAATGGAATAGGAGAAAGTAGTATATGGCTTCACATGCATACTTCATCATAATTTCATTTATTATATAGCCTTAATTTTAGTATTTCTTGCCCATTCTGTTCGGTGGTTGCAAAGGGGGGTTAAGAGGTACTTTCTGGTTTTTGTCGTTGGTTTTTTTGGGGATTTGTTTGACTCTTAATTCAGGAATTAGACTACATTGCAGGCTTCAGATTTGCACCAGTTCTGTCAAGTGGGAAGTCACTATTATCTTTACCTTACTTGGCAGGAAGGAAGGTAGGAAAGGACGAGGATGATGCATTAGATATGTAAATCAAAACCTTATAGCTTCAAGCTTTTATAGTCTCTCCCCAAGCAAGTAGAGAGAGAGAGAGAGAAAGAGAGAGGCATACCTCAAAGGATAACTCTGATTTCACACAGACTGTATTAGGCTTCTAGTTAAGGGGTCTGAAGTTAGGTAGGTGGTTCAGCCTCCTCTCAGTTACATCTAGAGATTTCACCCTCCTCTCAATTACATCTGGAATTATATTCAGATATAACTACTACTGACTGGATCTATAGAGGAACTGTGCTTCTTAGTACTATTTCTGATATGTAACTCTAAAATACACATTCTTAAAATAACTAATAAGTGTATATTTTACTCCTGAAATACTTGATGCTCTTCCTGGAAATACCTGAACTCAAAGTCTGGTTTCCCAGTGGATGAAGGTGTTTCCTGCTGAAACTGTTGCAGTCTGCCTGATAACTGGAAAACATAGTTTCCAGTCTTTGTAAAGCTAAAATGTACTATGAAAATACTTAAGGAGTAGGCCTGAGTCATGTCCTTTTTCTCAGTGATGATGGTTATTGGCCAATGCAGCAAGAAAGGCCTCTTAGCAGGATGTGTTAGGGCATAGTGCCAGACTGTCACAGCTGCAAAGTGTCCAGATGGAATTTGGCTTGTATCCTGTCGGTTTAGAGCACACATGAAGCAAACATGCATATGCTTATAAGAAGTGTAGGATAAATACACTTAGTGTTACTAATTCACAGGTAGTCACATGGATTTCATTCTGTGGATCCCTAACTTTTCCCTCACTTTGAACTTCAGAGTCTGCTAAGGAATTCTGTCACCAATTAGATGAGCTCCTTAGAATTACATATTCTACACCACCCAAGCACAGGAAGCTGATCATGAGTTGAACCTTGGTTTCCTTCAGTCTGGACTAAAGGTGCAATGAAGCAACTTCAAATGATTGGCATAGGAGTCTTAAAATTATTCTAAGGGAATTTGGATGTGATTTCATTTAATTTGTGTACGAAATCATGCAAAGTTACAGAGTATTTGTACTGATTACTGTGGAAAGGAAGACTATAGTGTATTTGGAGAAGGTATGAGGATGAATTCCCAAATACAAAATGATGTTCTATGTACAGAAATACATTCTTAAATAAAGAAATATATTTTGTTACAGTAGGTACTGGCTGACCATTTCTTAGGGTTACATGGAGTTAGACAGGCGAGTAAAGATGCAGAATAGTGGGATCTTGTGGAGAATTCTTTTAGTTGCCAAGGCTGCTTAATGGAGAAGAGCCATGGCTGTTCCTTTGCCTTGAACTGCGATTGCTGAATGCCTTGAGCCACTGAACAAGAGGACCTGAAGAAGAGCTATCTTGAACTGAGTTGTTAGATAAAGGTGAATGTAGATCCCGAGAACTGTGGAACTGGTTACAGTAAGGCAAATGGAGGAATGCAGAAAATTTCATCCTTGGAGTCTGGGGAGCTGGTGCTTTTAGGCTGATAGATGAATGCCATGGAACTGTTATGGGTGCAGCGAGTTTTGTGTGGTAGCCCAGCCATCTCTAGAGGCTGAAAAACTGGAAAAAAAGGGGGGCAATCTAAAGATGTTTTGCTGAATGCCTTTGAGATTGACTGAATGTTAGAAATTGTGAGTATTGAACTTTTGTGTAGGTGGCATATAATGCCTGATGTTACAGTTAATTTTGCTTTTTAATCTTGGCTTGAGGGAAGGCCATGGAAGAGTGTAAACCTGACAGTCTAGATTTAGGAAAGGTTACCAAAAGTGGATGTTTCAGCTCAGGAAGGAGATGTAAAAATGGCAATATTTGTCCTATCCAAAAGGAATAGTAATCTTTCAGGACATTTGAGAAAGGAAAATTAAGGCAAAAGTACTAATAATGATGGAAGAGCTTAAGATGTCAGGTCAGGGGTCAGAGAATTTTTTGCATAAAATTTATAAAGAAGCTGGTTAAAATAGGCAGGTGAACTTTCTATGTGGCTAAGGGATTGAGTGGTGGCAATAAACCCAACAAAATATGATAAATGGAATCTCTTCTGTCACTGTGTCCATAGGCTCATATGATTCTCCTGCAACACCAGCGGGGTCAAAAGCTTTCTGGACTCTGCTTCTACTGCCACTGAACTTGTTCTAAGTCAAAATGTACATTGTCATGACAAATAATTAGTAGGTAAAAGTGATATTTTTTCTTCTGAGACAAAATGACTAATGAAGCACTATGAAGATTGCTTTATATTGAGAATTCTTGGAAACATTTTCTAGGACTTGATGGGATTTTATCTCCTTACTTTTCTGGACTGTCTAGAATGTTTTAGGTATATATGTGGTTAGGTTGGAATTCCATTTGGATGCTGTGAGTTTTTAAAATGAGATAATTTCTGTGCATGTTTAGAGATGCTTGCTGCGATTACTGCCTCCTTGAAGTGTGTATGCACTTTACCCTGAACCCTCATTAGATGTAAACCAGAATTGTTCTGAATGCAGGGATGAGAATCTAGGTCTAATAGTTACTTGGCAAATCCTTCAGCCACTGGATGGTTTAGCAGAGGCTGAGCACCCAATTTAAGGAAAAAAAAATTGTGCCAGGGAGGCAACTGAAAATTGTATAATCAGTCATGGAGGATGGAGCACCCAAGACTGTGATTTCAGAATCCACTTATGGTGTTCTAAGTTAATGTTGCTGATGAATAAGGTGGCCTGATGCTTGACTGCGTTTTCCAATCTCCTCCCTTGTACCAGCACTTACCATTCATACAGCTGCATTATCAGAGCCAGACCTATTCCCTGAAGTGTCCCTTTCAGCAGCAGCAAACACTTAAATTGACTAAAATCAATCATGATGCCCTGCACTGGCCAGACTGATCTCTTTCTCTAGATCTTCAGAGGCTCTTATCTCTCTCTGGTGATTTATTAAAAAAAAAATTAGGCTTTTGTGTCAGGTGCTTCCTCTGAATCAATCACCTACCATTTCAGTGAGGCAGCATCTTAAAATAATCATCAAGCTCACTAAGTCTGTATCTGTGAATTCCATGTTCATTGTGATGGATTTTTTTTTTTTTCTATTGAAGTACAAAGGAATTAATTTAAATGTCAGCAAGATCAGCTTCCATCCCTTTTACTGAAAATACTCAGGTTAGTGTGCTTGTCCTCAAACCCCAAACTGATTCTCACATCTCCCCAAGATGCCAAAAGTCCCATCTGTTCAATTCCCAGTTGCCAAAATCTCCAGTGTCCGTCTTGGCAGTTGGAGTAATTTGTGTTTTTCTTTGCTAAAACTATGCTAAAACTGTCTTTGGTATGGTAAAACCTGAAACTGGAAGAAATTTAAAATGTGGACACTGCAGCATCAAAGTGGTATGAGCTGCTATAATGACTGTTATTCCCAACTTCGTGTACGTGAATGCTTCCTATCAAGAACATTTCACATGCAGTTGAAATTGAATTTATAGTTTGTTGTTGAGTTAGGATAGCATTATAGAATTTATTTCCAGCTTCTTCTGGAGTATACTGGACTCTGTGTTTGAAACAAAATGGGAAGCTGCTCAGGTTGGTTTGCTGATCTTTCATGGTATATGTAGCCCCATGAATATATATGACCAGTGTTTAAGAGAAAGGTATTAGAATGAATTTTTTTTAATTTTTTTTTTTTTTTACAGAGGCTCCAACTTGGGAAAAAAGAAGCAACACATTTGTCACATACCAGGGTGTGGCAAAGTGTATGGAAAAACTTCACATTTGAGAGCTCATCTCCGCTGGCATTCTGGAGAGCGTCCATTTGTCTGTAATTGGATGTTCTGTGGCAAAAGGTTCACCCGCAGTGATGAGCTTCAGCGACACCGAAGGACACACACAGGTCTTCAGTCTTTGATTCTGGTGTATTTGACTAAAGGAGTGTTAACAAGAGGGTTCAGTGAATAACTTTTAAGAGGAGAACATATCTTTTGAGTTGGATTGATTTGAATGTTATGACTTTTCTAAAATCGGCTAATAGTTATTGCTATTAATACACTTAGGATTCTTTGGTAGGTCTGAGAAAACAGCTACCTCTTGATTCATAACTGACATTTAAGCTAATGTTTGCTATAGCTTAATCAGAATACTTTGATTCAGGTTCAGCAGTGCATTTCATTTGTTTGAACCAGATTAGAACTCTTGTTGCAGCTTAAAACGTCAATATTTTCTTCTCATTTAAAGAAAAAAGAAAGAGGACTAGAGAGCCAAGAGTTATTCACAAAATCAAGGAAGAGCATGTGATGGTGCATCATTCAACATCTTTTAGTTTCATGATTAGACCACCCCTTAGGAACTTCAGGCTCACATTTCTCCTTTTGTCTAATATAAAGGAAAGAAATTAATCTAGATATTCCACCATTCCAAAGCAGTTAGTTTCAAACCTGTTGTCTGTTTTACTGATTTTTCTACAAACTGAACCCATGTTTGCATTCTACAGGATGCTTATGTTTTAAAATTATAGTATTTGAAAAACCCCATGACCATAGTGTATGCTTATCAGCATTTACATTGCTTAGAAAAATGTCTTTGCAACGTCTGTGAAAAATATTTCATCTTTTGTTCCTAGTCATGTGCTTTTGTTAGACATTTTGAATGCTTGAACCCAAGCTGGGATGTTATGGTTTGTCTGGATGCACAGACAGATGTTTTTAAAAAAAAAAGGCGAGTTCTGAGGATGTAGCTAATGGCTCCTAATGTACCTGCATACCAGTAAAAAGTAAAGAACTACAGGCATCTATCCTTTGACCTGCTTTAACATCTTTTCACTGACCTAGAGGAGTCAGCAGAGTCCACTCTTCTTAGCTTTGTGCATGAGCCCAAACTGGGGTGACCAGTGCATTTGATGCTACTGAGAGGGACCCAGGCTGAAGGAATGGGCTGATGGAATCTTTAGGAAATGCAGCAAGAATAATCACAAAGTATTGCACTTGGGAAGGAAACAGCTTTACTGAAAAGTACCTGGAGATCTTGATAGACAACTGGAACATGAACAAGAGCCAGCAGCAAAGATGGCCAGGGCTGTATCAACAGAAGCAAAGACACTAGTTGTAGGGAAGTGATTATCCCCTTTTCAGCACTGGCTAGACTGCATCTAGAATATGGCATCTAGTTTGCAGCACCCAGCATAAGAAAGACTGATGACATGACTGAACCCACTAATGAGTGACCAAGATGATCAGGAAGCTGAAGCATTTGCCTTATGAGGAGAGGCTGTAGGTACTTGGCTTATTAGAGGCACAAAGAGAACAGTAATGGCAGGAGGAGCTTAGTAGCAACCTTCTAGTTACAAAGGCCACTACTAAGAAGACAAAGATAGACTTTCCCTGGTGATGTATTGATTGGAGGATGAGAGACAACATATTCAAGTTGAAACAAGAAAGGTTCAGACCAGCTATAGATAAAAACTTTTTAATTGTGGGAACAGCCAGGCACTGGATGAGGATACCCACAGAGTTTATGTAGTCTCTGTCCTTAAAGGTTTTCAAGAAAACTGTATAAATTCCTCAAAAGTCAAAACTGACCTCATAGGTGACTCTGCTTAGAAAGAGATCAGAATACAGACATTCAGAGGTCCCCTCAAACCTGAATTACTCTATGATCTTATTTATCAGACTCAGGTGTAATTCTGCTGGAGGTTGTATAGTCTTCCATGTCCATCGTTTAGTAAGTTTTGTTCTTCTTCTAGAAGTTATTTATTGGTAATAGTTGCAGTGAAAATTAGCAGCCTGAGGATATGAGATAGCAATAATCTTTTGCATGCCTGAAAGATCTCCTCAAACTTGGTGAGACTCAGAAAAATGAATCAGTTCCTATGAAAGATTTCTATGGGTGTCTAGAAGTTTAACATACAAGTTTATTATGTGAGGTCGCTTTCTTCTTCAATATAGATGTGGTTTAAATTCTGACTTTTAAAGGCTGTAAGTTATTGTAGTTTTTTGTGTACAGTTGATATTTTTAATGTTCTTGACTATGTTTTTTTTTCTTATCTTCTATGACAGGTGAGAAGAAATTTGTCTGTCCAGAATGTTCAAAACGCTTTATGAGAAGTGACCACCTTGCCAAACACATTAAAACACATCAGAATAAAAAAGGTATTCACTCTAGCAGTACAGTGCTGGCATCAGTAGAAGCAACACCTGATGATACTTTGATTACTGCAGGAGGAACAACACTTATCCTTGCAAATATTCAACAAGGTTCTGTTTCAGGAATAGGAACTGTTAATACATCTGGCACCAGCAATCAGGATATTCTTACCAACACTGAAATACCTTTACAGCTTGTCACAGTTTCGGGAAATGAGACAATGGAGTAAATATTACACAAGATACCTATTAATTGTGGTTATTTTTATACAGTAGTGAGAAGAATATTGTTCCTAAGTTCTTAGATATCTTTTTATTGATGTGCAAAAATTTTTGGATTGACAGTAACTTGGTTATACATGACACTGAAATGCCTTACTTTGTATGATATTCCATAGTATATTAAAATGGTAAAATTGCATGGGTTTTGTAGGTACTTTTGGAATCTAGAAGAGATAAAATTTTACCAAGTTATATTAAAAAAAAAAAAAAAGAATTTAACGATGGAAATGGTAGTCTAACCAAATGCATCAATCCTGTGTGGTTTAGTGTAAAAAAAAATGAGAACATGTTGGTATTTATCTATTGTAAGATAAAAGAAGTTGATGGGTGAAAAGAAATCACATTATGATAAAAGAAATTTTGTAATTTTCTTGATGACTGGAATTTTTATTATGCATAACTGACAAATCAAGTTTCCAAGCAAATGTTACATAGTGTAGGCTTTACTTAGCTCATCAACTTGTCATTTTGAAGCTAATTATTTTAATTAGGTTAACTATGTACAATATTTTAAGCATTACTCTTGTAAGATTTTGAAAACTACATTTTAACATGGAACTCTAGGGATAGTCACCTTTTAAATCCTATTGAAAAGCCATGTTTAAGATTTAATTTGCCAAAATGATGTCTTGTTAATATTCTTTCAATAACCAAGGTGGGCAATATAACCAATGTTTAAAAAGCTTAAAATGTTAAAAATAAATATGTATAGGTTGAGGCATTTGGGTGGTAAGGCAAATGTTATAGTGAAGTATATCCCTTCTTTTGAACATTGGAGGACCAAAAATAAGGTGTATTGCGTCTCAGCAGTGATTTTTATCAAATCTTTTTCCAAAAAACCATCTGTTTGCCAGGGCCTTAAAAGCCATCATGTAAATTACCAGTAAAGTATAACATATGCAAATACAACAGAAAAATCACTTCCATATTGACAGTGCTCCCAAACGTATGGATATAGTCATAGTGAACTAGGGGGTTTATGAGGTTTTTATTTGTTTGTTGTTTAGATTTTGGTTAGTCAATCTGCATTTAAATATCAGCCATCTTTCCTTTTTTGCTTTTTCCCTTAAAAATTGTATGTATCCAGTACATTTAACTGATAAACATATATGTTTTTTATTATGCTGAATTTTCTTTTTATTTTTTAATTACTGTTTATATTTTCAATTATAGAAAATGTACAAAATGAAGTTATATAGCCAGTCTGTAAGTGCTATACCATTTTCAAAAAATGTACAACAATAATTACTGCAGTTCACCTATTTACAAACATTTGGAAATCTATTCATTTGTTATTCTAAAAACCACCTCAAATTTAAAGGCTACCTTATTGTACGTTTAAAGTGTATTATAACAGTGTGGTAGTTAATAAAACACTATTTTTTTTCTTTTGACTTGAGTTTACTGTGATTGTTAACTAACAGTGTAATTTCAAAATACATCTTGATAGCCTGACATGTTTTATTATTTTGTGCAGGTGGTGGGAAGTATAAAAGGTGCTTCTTTTCCCTATGGGCATAGAGGTGGTAGTACACCACCTTCTTGCTCAAGAAAAGCCCCACATGTATGTGCTTGTAAAGTCTAAAGTCTTGGAGTTTCAAATGGCCGGAGGGCAGACCAAAATAATTTAGGATAGACCAGGCAGAGTTCTGCCTAGAAAGGTGAGAACTGGAAAGAGTCATATAAAGAACATCTTCCAAGTTTGCAGTTTAGTGGAAATAAAAAAAAAAGGCAAATCTTTTGAGATACAGAGCAACAGGAATTGAAAGGTACAGAAAAAAAGAAGCTAATTGCCATCCAGCTTAATCTTCTGTTTAATAAAATGAAAGGGTGAAATTGGCTGGAATTCAGAAGAGCAGTAGCTTGTGAGAGAAGACAGTTGCTTAGACTTGCAGCATTCCATGGATGTTGTCAACATATTAACATACTCTGAATCCACTTCCTTTAGGCAGGTGAGTGGGCTTGGTTTCCAAAAGCTTTTTTTGTTCACAGAGCATGTTAGTATATTTCTGATATTTAGGTTCTGTTTCCATTCTTTCTCGCCATTAGTAGCTGTATTAGTGCATTATTTTAAGTGGGAGGGAAGAGGGCTTCTTTCCTAAACTGCTTTTCACGGTTCTATGGAATGACTTTTTCACTGATGTCCATCTGGGGATGAAGGTGTTTTGATGCCTCGTTGCTGAAGATAAGGTTGCTTTATTTCTCAGAGCTTTTATGCTCACTACATCAAGTGTTTACTTTAACTAGTGTTTAGGTAGCACATTTTTTAAAAGGATATTTTGTTGTTAAGAAGCTCCAGAAGGTAGATGTTTTGGAAGAATGTAACCCTGGAAATGTGTATAAAGCCTGTAGTCTAAGGGCTGTCTGCCTAATACTCACAACCACAGTTGTGAATTGTTGCTGGAATTGTTGCTACCTCGTGGCCTTCTTTCCTGGTCCTCTAGTCATTCATGAGAGACCAAGACAAAATTGTACACTCTGTAGAAGGCTCCTGACAATGGTTGCTCGATGTGCTTTTTGCTTCATATTGGTAGAGTCTGTAGCATTTTACATATTTTCATGTCAAGCTTCCTTGCTTGTGTAGTTTCTTGATATGGTGGTCTTTAGATCCTTGGATGGATCATATCTCTTGCGGTCTGGTGTAATCACTAATTAGAAAGACTCTCAAACTGGGTCTGCAAGAGAGCACAAGCTTGAGAGCATCCTGTTATCAATTTCAGTAGTCAGGGTACTTGTAGTAAGTACAGTGCCTGTACTTACTGAGCATTCTTGGGCTCATTCCTGAATGACATTGCAAGTTACAAAATACCACTGATTCTTGCAGAGAACAAGAGGTTTTAATCATAGTTACTAACCAGGCTAATGGGGAATATGACTAAGAAAAGTATTATCATCACTGAAAGACTTGTGAGGAGCAGGATTTCTGGTTTGATGGTGCAAATTTTCCTCTGACAAGGGACTCTACAAAGCACTTCTTTGGGCTTGTCTGAAGAAGAAATGTCAGGCCTTGATTTCAGGCATTTTGAGCTGCTGGAATCAGTAAAGGCTTTCCAATGTCTTTAGGAAACCTCTGATATATTTTCTCAAAAGTTGTTCTGGTTTTGGGGAGTGAGGGAATGGAGCTAATAGTTATCTGTCAAGAGTGATTCTGTCTGTCCTCCAGCTTTTTTCCACTGCCGTTGCCACTCGAAGTGCAGAGCATGTACCACCAAAAAGGGCAGAAGATGACATGGCTGACTCTACTAGACAGGAATAGTAGCCATTTTCCAAACCAGTGGTTGGCATCAGGTTATTCTGTGCACTAGTTTCTAAGAGATTGTATCAAAAGGAAGCATTTTTTACAAGTGATTTTATGTGCCATTCCTTCTTTAGTCTTGGAACTAAGGAAAAAAAGCACCATTTCTGATTCAAAACAGAGTCTCTATGTAACTCCAGAGATCAATTTGGCATCTTGATGCTGACCAAACCCCTGTCTGGACAAGTCAGTACAATTCTCAAAGCGATATCACTGCTGAGTTGGCATAAGAATGCTATGAAAATTATCTGCAAAGAAATAACCTTCCTTCCCCAGCTGTGCATTCTCTTTGGTCGAAAGGCTCAATTATACAGATTTTGAACTTGAGATAGACACCACTAGGAAATGGTTCCAAAGCAAGATCTGTTGCTTGTGCATAGATTCTCTTCTGGCCCCTGAAAGCTCAAATCTTGATCATGCTACTGGCATGCCTACAGGTAGAATAAGATTTACTTCTCTGTATATCTTAAAAATCATTTGGATTTTTCACAAAACTACTTGAAGAATGATGCTTTTGCAAGGATTATAGGCTGCCAGGTCACTGTAACAAGTAATTTTCAAGCAGCGATGATTAGACAGTAAGTGGTATCACATAATCCAGCACACCTTTATCCAGGAAGGTCTTTCAAGTAAGGATCTCATGGCCCCTGACAAGAAAAGAACCATCAGAGAGAAGATTGAGCTGGGTTCCAGGCATGGATAAAATATCACTAAAATCTTACATTATCTAAAGGAGCCCCTGACTTTCACATATGCTGGGTCACCCACATTCTTAAATATCCTCCTTCTGTTTCTATGGAACTTACTCCTCTATGCAAGGTATTCACAGAATTTTTATAATTTATGCACAAACCCCACAAATGGCAACTGGAAGTTTTTCTTGCACCAGAACGTGTTTTTATTTGGCAGACAAACACAGGAGAATAGGAGTCAAGTGAATTATGTTGCAAGTCACCATTGCAGTGTCTGAAGAGACAACACGAGTTTGCAGGGAAAATCAGTGGGATTCTGTCTATATGTTTACCCTGTGGTCGAGACATCATGATGATGTTTCTGATGGGACTGATCTACATTTGCTGCTTAAATTGATTTTTGATTTCTGTTTTCTCTGTCTAGGCCACTGCATGAATAATTATCAGTCCACAGAGAAGGTAGTAGACTCCAAAAAGATCCTATTGCTTCTGCCACTGAGGTTTTGGAGACATTTTGTATTATGTCAGCCATTCTTCTCCCTGGTACTAGAGTCAAATTCTAGTTCTACAAATGCTACTGCTGGAAGGTTTGGTGGTGAAAATGATGGCTTCTGAAAAGAGAATTAGCCGTGTGCTGTGTTGGTAGCTTGGCTGCAGCCTGTCCTTCCACTTCTCTGAGCTCTGGCTGTTTCTGATCACACTCTTTGACTGTTTCAGATGTGTTGAGCACAAGCTAATCTGGCACAGATGTATCCCTTACTATATAAGCCTTGGGTCCCTGTTGGGACCTCAGCTATAGCCTTGCATAAAGAAACATTTAAAGTTCAAGTGTGGTTGGAGCAGACAGACGCAGGGCTATATGGCAGCACCTTGCCATACTTTTCAAGAGCAGTATGGAGGAGTGAGTAAGAAGAGCTGAGGTAAGTGAACCGGTAAAAACCATCTTATTAGTACTAGGCACTGAACAAGCAATTAGTAAAAGAGTGATCTTATGGCAAATTTATGGGCCGGTCTTATGTAAGAAGGAAGGTTGTAAACATGAAGACAAGGTGAGGATGGTGGGACAGAGGTAGGAACAGATGAGTCGCATAACTGACTTGGAGCAGGGCTGCAGAAGTCTGTGGAGCAAACTAAGAGTTTATATAATTTAATTTATAGGTCCTAATCCCTGGTCCCCCTACTGAAACCTTCTAGGGTCCGGATTCTATGCGAATGTGACTGCAGCCATCCGGGGGGAGGCTGTCAATGCGTCAGACAAGACGCAATGAAACAAGGAAAGTGAGCCAGAGCCGCATAAAACTTTCTGACATTCATGGTGCTTTCATAGCAGTCCTTACTGTCTTTTGGTTCTCCATCACCTTGTGCACCTCTTTTTCCTGTTGTAATTCTGCTGCTAAATCACCAGACACCATAATCCCAGCAGGAGCACACATGCTAGACTGAGGTTTGCCATAGTATGCATTATTGCTTAAGGATTAATGAAGCTTGTATCTGGCAATATGTGTTACTATAGGTGATTTATGATAGACCAAAACAGATATGCATTAAAGATTGAAATGTGAACTGCTGCTTGAGTGGTATCTTGGCTGAATCATTTAAAGTCCAGGGACATTGTATCTAGTTTAGGAACTAGAATGCCAGGTAAGTAGGAGAGAGGACACCAGTCCTGCGGCAGTCTCAGGCTTGCTTGCCTTTTCTTTTCCGTGGCTCTTTTGCACGTTGGTTTTATTTATTGTGAGAGGAAAAGGTTATTTCTCAGTTCCACAGCCCCCTAGGCTGAGTTTCCCTGCTGCGCTGAGGGCTGGTCTCCATGGCTGCCGTGACAGCCCAGGAGCTGCATGCCAGGCACGGGGCCCAGAGACCCCCACACGCCTCCACAGCCCCCTGGCTCCCTGGGCATCACTCCCCCCGCACGCACGGGCACACACAGAGCACAATTCAGGCGGCATTATTAATTTTGGAGACCATCCCAAGGGGCTGGCCCAGGTTCTGCTCGCAGCAGGGTTCCATGGCCTGGCACAGGCACTGCGGCCCCAGGGCCCTGCTCTCCTCCGCCCGTTATCTGGAGGCACAAGAGAGCAACTGTGTGGTCTTTGTGTTTAAATGATGTTTGTCCAGTGTGCTGCCATGACGGTGGGAGGTGAGGGGGTGTCACAGACAGTCACAGCCTTGTGTTCTTGACTTAAATCCAGAATTCTGTCCTGGTGGGGTATTTATGCCAAAGCTCCGTCTAAGATAATGAGATCTAATCATAATTTTCCATATACAGTTGGAGCTGTTTTTACTACATGTAATGCGTCCTAAATGCAAAATTATTTAACAGCTCAAAATGCTGCCAAAGGAGCTATTCAAATCTTTTCTGTAAGTAACATACCTTTTAAAATTTTATTAATTCTTAATGTCAGTTGGGGGATTCTCTTATGTTTGCTTAAAAAAAGTGACCTTCCCAATCAGGATTTACCTAAAGAATTAAAATAGCATTTTCAATTTTGCTAATTAGTTCTTTATATGACCAATTACATATTTGCTCATCTGAGATTTGGAGCAAGCTTCCTTGACAGTTTTAACAGTCTTCAGAGGAAGGAGTAGCTATAAGAAATATTTTAAATGCAGGAGGATTGAAGGATCTGGTATATTTTACAATATTCCTGCTCAGTACATGTATGATACCAAACACTGGTGAGTGGGAATAATCATGGATGAGCTCCTACTTCAGGAGCAGAGTTAAGGGAGGTGACCTGTCGCTTCCTAGTGTTAATCCCCTCACTGCCTTAGTTTTCAGCCTCACTTAACACTTGTCTCTTCTGCAGCTCTCCAAATTTCTTAGAAGCCCCTTTGCTCCCTCTGCCTTTTCAAGCAAGAGCAACAGATGTTTCCTGTCTGTTTATTTGTGGAATGCAGAGAGCTTTGAGGTAGAAATGGTCAAATCGTTGTTCTGTCTTGCCTATGAGCGAGACAGTGTGAAAAACTGAGGACCCTGCTCTTGAAGGTTGAACACATAAAAGGGAAACAGAGTTCACTGGCCTGATGTTACTGCAAGGGACTTTAACGTCGGGGAATGTTAAGGTAAAAGAGCTGTTTGTGAATGTCTCCTGTCCAGTCATCACACAGGTTTTAAAACCCGTGCAAGACTGTGTTATTCCATCTATATAATTTCATGCAATAAAGCCTATAGAATTAGAAATAAAGTCATTTTTATAAAATTACATAATTAAATCTACAAATTAAGAAATAGTTTATTGTTTACACACAAATTACATTCTTTTGTTTTGCTAAGTTTTTTGACAAGAGTGAGGGATTGCCACATTAAAGCCTGGTTCTGTGTTATGCCACAAAAAATTAGTCAAGTGAAACACCTTTAATATTTTGAATAAGGGCTGTAAATTTTCTCCCAATGTTCGTGCCTTTTCTGATACTCTAGAAACACACTAGTTTTGAAATTCAGCATCAAATACTGTAGGAAGATTGTAAATTTCAGAACCAGAGCATGTTATCAGCTGTAAAAGATTACAACAAATTTCTTAAAAAATTAATAGTTATCTAAGTTATAACTAAGTCAGTGCCAACGCTTTACCCCACACTTGGCCTGTCATATATAAGCAGTTTGCAACCCGAGTGTTTAAAGACTGGTGTGTGCATGCAAAATGTGATTTGTTTTTCAAGTGCACTGTTCAGTACATATTGGTGATCCCTGCAATTTAAAATCACATTTTTCTGAGTATATTTTAACATGCACTTAATCTGAGGAACACTCAATGTAGCAATGCTACAGAGGCCAAAAGTTTTCTACACTTTTCTTGTTTAGTTTCTTTGTTTGGTAGCACACTTTTTGGTGTGTTCATTTAGTGTGTGCAGATGATTTGTGCATAGCAGACAAGTGAAATGAGAACCTGCAATTCCAAGACTTCAAAACCTGAAGGCTAAAATACAGCTACTGTATTTGATGATTATTAGGTAACGTGGGGCTTTGTTGTTTATAAAAGAGATCTTGTATCCATTAACATATATCCTTTGTATACGTAAACTTATTAAGGCAAATATTTTATTGCTTGTTACCTTAGATTCCTATTTCTTGGACCATGAAAGTTTTGCATGTTTTGAGGAAGAAAAAGGTAATGAAAGGTTCCAAGACTAGTTACAAACAAGCACCTGAGCTAGGAGAACATTCTTTCCTAATTATCTTCAGCCAGGTAAGCATAAATACTTGCATGAAACGGTTAAACTTCTTACTTCCATGTTCTTCTCTCTCATTCTTTTCATTTCAAAAAAGACTACAGACAGCATGCTAACGGCAGTCTTAAGCATCTATACAGTTATTTGGTTTTATCTCAAAGATTGTGATCCAGTCTTGTCCCCCTTGATATTTAGTGGATGCAGAATGTCATTCAAGGTGTTTGTTAATTTGAAACAGTTGCTTTAATGGGAAGCATCCACCACATGTGGATCAGAAGCATACTGCTTTTGTCAGTCATCTCTTCTTTCCCTTTACTTTTATTGCTCTGAAGTCTTTTGTCTTTCCTCTCTCCCTGTTATACAAAGTATTAAGAGTGTATTTTTTAGCCTTTCTGTGCAATTTTTCGTTCTTACACATAAAAAATGTTACACAGCAAATTACTGACTTGGATAAAATTGTGATAAAATTTCTGCTATAACTGTCCAGAATTCTACCAAATTCTGGAATAGTTGTCTTTTCTATTTTAAAAGACTCTTGAATGTCAGAACATGACACGAACATGTAAGCATATTTGACAATGTCATGGCTCAAAATTTGTAATTTACACTACCGAAATACCTGTGAAATACCCGAAATATCTGTGGAGAGATCAGAATCCATTTCAGGCTAAGCTTGGCTCTCCAAATATTCAACCATATGAAATGGCCATTAATTTGAATGTTGTGATCATCCATGAAAAGAGAGATGCCTTTGATTGCAACAAAATTTATGGTTGTAAATCTGTTAAATAAATAAAGATGCATAGAGGAACAGAGGAGTACTGGCTACAAAGGCTGCCCAAAAAAGCAAACTGTGAGCTACCAGCTTAGAAATCTGCTAATTACTGTTGCAGAATGGGACTATTTTTGAAACTATGAAAGCACAATTATAGACACAGCAAGAAAATAATAGATTCAGTACCCTTTATGGAAATGAAATATTGCTGAAATGGAGTCTTCTATATCCACACAGAAGAGAATGAAATATCAGGAAAACACACAAGGATAGCAAAACTCTTCCTTCAGTTTAAAGGAAATCATAAGAATCCTAGTCTTCCCCAACATAAAGAGGGAAAAAAGTTTCAAGAATGTTATATGATTATTAAGAAAGAAAAAGACAGTTAAGAGGAAAGTACTTTTCTGTATAATTGCATAATAGGAGTTTTTTAGTTTTCTATTTTTTTCATGGTGTCTCTAGCTTAGATTCAATTATGTTCCAACTTCCTTATACTCAGTTTGGCATTGCTGGAAAGAAGTTAAATGGCATGGTCAGCCATACATCTATTACATAGGTTCAGTCAGACTGGAGTAGAGATAAATAGCAAAAATCTTCTGTCTAAACCTTTTTTTACAACATATCAGAATGGACTTTGAAAGAAAAGGTGGAGCTACCTGAAAAATGGTGTTTGTTCCAGGAACATGGGTAGAGGGAATGTTTATATAATGAGAGGAAAAATGTAGCAGCTTTGCCTCTGGCAACAAAAATGGAGAAAAGATGTTAATAGAAACAAATTGCTAGATGAAATAAAAAAAATATTTGGCAAAGAAGCAGAGGAACACAGATTCTGAAAGAACCCTCAAGCAGCTTACTATCCTTAGAGGCCAATTAAACCTGGATCAGTCAGGAAAGACAGAAAGAGCCCTCCTCAGGCTTAATGAAAATTTATATCTGGCAAAATAAAGCCCTGAGATTATTGGCATATAAGGCATAGAGAAACAGGCTAGCTTGGCTATTAAAGATATCAGGGTGATATTTACATTTAAAACAAAATTTATTTGTACAGTCTTTGAAGGTTTTCTCTGTCCATCTGTATGTTAGCAAAAAATGAAGTCCAGCTGACAAAATAATATATGTAATGAAGCAAATATGCCCCCAGGTTCCAGCTGCCCGAATCACCATTTGAAGCGATCTGAGTAAGAAAAAAATTAGAAAATATTTCAGAAAAATATCAGCTAGCCCAGTGATCATGTTTTTTAAATACCTTTAAACACCTTACTTAGCAACTTGTAATAGCAATCACTACCCTTTTAAAGATTGGTCAGCCTTTGCTTTTGGAAGGTGATACATCACTTAGCGTCTCTGTTAAATGTCACTGTTGTACAATATGTTAGAAGGATATAGTCATCACTACTTGTCTTACAGTAAGGTCACCTGCTGCTCAAAACAGTAGACAAAGTTATGTGTCTTGGTCTGTGTCCCCATACCTTGGACCTCCTGCAGCCATTTTAAGAGTATGGCAATTGAAGGCTATTTTACTAACATACCACTTTACATAAAAAGAAGCTTAAGTAGGAAATTAGTGTTTTCATTTTCACTATAAATCTCCCTAAAGAGTCAAATACAAAAATAAATTGGAGAGATTTGTAACTCAGACAAAAATCAATTTAAATCAATACTTCTCAAATTTTCACTCTTCAGACATATAATTCTAGTATCTTTAAATGAAGCATGCGCCAAACCCCATGTGACTGCCATCTTAGCTGTCTTGAAATGTCAGTTGTAGCCTAGGTAGGTAGACACTACTGGCTCTCTTGTATCGTAGGGTGCTCATATCATAGCAAAAAGTTTCAAATGGACTCTGAATTTAGAAAACTTAAGAGGCAAGATCTAAATTCCCCTAGTTACAAAAGGCAAAAGTACTTCCTATGAATATACAATGCTCTAATTGCTTTTCATGCTGTACAGTTTCTGTAACCCTTAGAAATAATTAATAATTTAAAAACTATTTTAAAGGACTGAGAATATAGATATATATCACTGTATGCAAATAAAAAAAGTAAAATTGGAATTCTATTTGTTGCTTTATTTCTCTGGAGTAAAAACTGTTATTCATATCCTTTTTACTTCATTGATAAGGACTCTCAGCTACATGAAAGTTCAGATGTAGGCTCAGGTGCACTTAAGCCTTCCGTTAGGATGTTTGATGAACACCAAAACCTTGTTGTTCTTAATAATTGAGGCTGTTTCTCAAACTGTCTTAAGTCCTTATAGAGAGCACTGAATCAGCTTTCTCCTTGTAGCAGCTGGCTTGCCTTATGTAAATACCTCCAGTAGGGTGAGAGTCAATGCTATCCCTTATGGCTAATTTCATTGCAGCCCCAAGTGCTTCTTTCCATGTGTAGGTACTTGACAGAGTACATTAGTCCTGCAATAAGGTATATCAGCTAATGACTTTGTAATATGAACTGTGTGTGTCCTGTCACAAAACAGACAGAACATACAGAATATAAATTGACTCTTCATATGTGAACAGCTGGAATGCAAGGTAAGGGTTAAATGTGTGCTACCATATTATCTCGATGTCTGTACAGTCATTGTTGACCTCTCACTGCTGAGAGATTTCTTTTAGAAGAATAAGTATTGCCCCCATCATCTCCAAGATTCACATTTTAGAACCTAAATGATGTTCCTGCATTTGACTTACTGGCAGATTCTGCTTGATATTTCTTCCAACTGAAACAGTTATAATGGTTGGACACACACAGTACCTGAGGATGTGGAAATATATTTCAAAAAGCAGTGAAGTAAAACAGTCTTTTAATGACAGCAAGAATTTACTTACCCTTCCCTTAATAGGTGGGAACCACAGCTGGAGTTGAAATATGACAAGAAAACACGTATGAAACTCACGTAACCATTTTTTTTTCATTTAGTAAAATCAAAATAAGTCTTTCTTTTGTTTTTATAAGAAACTAAAGATATATCTGCTGTATTATAAATATACCAAGGGCAATTTTCCTACAAAACTAGAATAAAGAAATTTCTATCCATATATATATATGAAAATCATAGATATATATGTAAAACCTATGTAGCAAGGACTAATTTTGTTCCTGAGATATAAATTTGAAAGGGAATGCTAAAGATCTCTTTATAATTTATTTTTATGTTCTCATTAGAGTTAACATACCATGTGGTTGCAAAATATTAACTTATTCACCCCTCTTGAATTCCGATGCTTGAATTCAAAGGAAGAAGATCCGTTTTGGGCTTGTTTGTTTTTTTATTTTACTCCATAATCTAAACAGCTCACCTTTCTCTTAGGCCTCATCAAAGGGTTGCAAAAAGACCACGAAATGAAGTTCCTTGGGAAAAATGAAGACACAAAGGAAGACAATATGTAGAGGTAAGAGTTAAGGCCTGGGACCACCGAAGAGCTGGAATACGTTAGTTTTACATGAAGGCAGCCTGGAGAGGGAGTGTGAACTGCCAGCAGGTGGCTGGGAATGGTTGAATAACTCAGTGGTAGAACTGGAAGAGTGCTCTGCCTCTTACTGTGATGACTCGGCCAATTTCAGGCTGTTTTTCTTTATAACAGGGGACCTTTGTCAAAGCCCATTAAAGTAAATTTAGCATTTCCTTTAAACGTAATAGGTTCTGGATCTGGCCCATGCTTGTTCTGACACTGTTTTTGTTTGGTCTGTCTCTTAATACTTTACCTTATTCTTTCTTTGATGAGGAAAAGAAGGTTGGTTGACTGCTAGACAGGCTTCAAAGGGTGAGACACTGATGCGTCCCTTGAAGAGACTGCCTCCAAGTCAAGCAGATGCTGTTTTGTTAGGAGAAGCTGCAGCCTACAATCTGGGAAGAAAGGTCTGCTGGGGGTTCTCTCCTTTTTGCTTCAAGGAAAGTTATCTTTCAAAGTTTTCAAAGAAAGCTGCTCTTACCACAGTGATGCTTTGCCGTGGTTTGCAGTCCTGGTCGATGTCCTCCCGAAGTCATAAAGTGGGCTTTGCTCTGGGTGGCACTATACCAACACAAGAAGTTGACCCTGACCCAAAGACTTCGCACTGTATATCCAGAAAGCAAAAGACCCAAAGGCAGTGCAGGTCTGGGAGCATAGCAGAGCAATTTTCTCAACATTTAATGGGCACGGTGGTAAAAGAAAGTTTGAAGGGAGGATTTGAAGATAATATGATCCTTCACAGGTGTTTCATGAAGTCTTCTCTTACGCAGGAGGGGCAATGTAGGCTCAGGTATATGTGTTGTTACTTGATCATCCAACAGGATGGCATTTGACAGAATTTGAAGAAACAGTACTGGAATAATTAACATGTGAGATTATAAGAGCTTGTATAAGACTTTTAACTGTATGGATACGTGGGAAAACTTTACCTCATGCACCAAGCAGCCAGATTCTGTCATCATTGTATAGAGCTATTAGGAGAGGACCTATAGAGAGGTGTGAGTTGAAGATGATATCTGAATCATATGTTCAGGGACGAGAAGTATTATGACAGGAGACCTTGTACAAAGTTGACTTGGAGAGTGAGAGGGGTGCAGAGAAAAACAACTCTTTCAGCCACACTCATCAGCTAGTGATCCAGAGAGAGCTGTCACAGAAAGATGCAGATGTTGGGGAACTGAGGTAGTTTGTGTTGGCACGTATACACTGGAGGGATTCATATTTGAGGTCAAAAGAGGTAATTTTTGAGGAAGACTAACCAAGAACAGAGTCCCAAAGAAGTTGCGGGGTAGGTGTAAGATTAGAGACTTCAGATGCAGACAGGGGAGCACAAGGGAAAAAAACACCTGACAGAAAGCTGGCAAGCTGGAGGGCATAATGACAGGGATTTCTCTGTAGAGCCTCTGCAAAGGTGGGCAGATATAAGAAGTGAAAGAAAATGTTAAACCTCATGTCAAGAAAGACCAGTGCTGCAAGGAAAGTGTTGCTGACTGTTGAGGCCAACTAAGTCAGGGGCAGGTGAATGTCAGAAAAAATTCAGAGAGAAGAGTAGGAGAAAACTTGAGAAAGTACATACCAATATCATACAATGGTGAACATACTGAGAGTTGGTGGGAGTTAGGAGAATGTTCTACAGAGATTATGAGAAGGCTTTTTGCAGCCAGAATATCTTAAAATTTTAAGGAACAAACTGCAGCCAGAAATCTAATTGCCTCCTAAATGAAGTACTCTTCATTACTGTAGTCTTCTGTATTTCTTTACATGGCTGTATTCTTGTTGTTATACTTTACTGTGTCTTTATTACTCTTCAGAGTAGTATGTAAAATGTCCAGCTTTTTGCTAAAACTTAGAATTTATTAATAATGGTGTTTTGCTAGTAATAAATAAACATTGTTTCCAGCTTTATATTTCTGTAGGTGGACAAAAGAAATGACATCTGAGAATTTACAGAGGTATTTAATAGAAAATATGGTTGAGAATTTATAGTTGTTTTTGTTACTAGCCCAAATTTTCATTCCAAGATACATTTAACTGAAACAATAGCACTGTACTGCAATGAAACTGTATTGATTCAGTAGAAGCATTGGCTATCTTAAGAAAATATTCAGTACAGATTGCTTTCGAAGAGAAAAACCCAGTGATCTATTACAAAATAATTTTGTCAAATGCAAAATGAAAAGATGCTTGACATTTCTGATCAGATAAACTACTGCTTTAAGCTCATGTATAGATAATGAACTGGCAGTCTGCATAGAAGCTTTCATGATGGTAAGATAATAAACATTGACATAGATAAATTGTCATGAATTGAACAAAAAAACCCCTGTCAAATAATCATTTTGATGAGGATGGTGCATTTGATTATAATGAAAACAAATGTGCTGGTGACTCCTTGCAGCAGTAATTTTGCTGTCCAAGATGACAGAGTTAGTTCTGAGAAACTTTTTAATTGTTTTATCCACGTAATGGCATATTGATCACTTTTATGTCACTGGGCAAGGAAATCATCTTAACAAGAAAAGCTAGATTTCATACCAGAACTACCACTTTTATCTTTAATTCTTTATTTGTGGCAACATGAATGAAAATAGTTTTATAGCATGATGACTGACACTGTAGGATCCATTCTGTCCATGTGTTTGAGCTGGACAGGAGCAGATACAGAGAATATATACATATATGCAACTTGCGTTTAATACAAAAGTGTTTGCATGACCCTGATAGTGTGGCTATCTAAACTATTCCCCTTGAACTGTTCGAGGGTCTGCAAATGATAACTGATTTCACTGTAATTCAGCACAATTCCCCCCAGTGTCTCAGCAGATGCTTGTTGCATTAACTGCCACCTGTCTCCCTGACCACTATGGATGCAGTTGTATGAGTCACAGCTTCATTCCCAAATTTACCGATCTCTCAGAGTTATTCAGGTGGGGAGTCAAAGTGGCTGGATGATGGAGCCACATCAACATTATATGGGCTGTTTGCAACACAAGCCAATCTGCTTGAACCTTTGTTTGATAGCTTAATTAGATCGGGTTAAATCTTTACTTTGAGGCTGCACTGGGCATCCCAATACTCAGTGCCTGAAACATGAAAGCAGACGGTGTCTGTCTTGGGTTTTTGTGAGCAGCACTACATCAAATGAAGAGGACTGACTTGAAGTGTGTAGCCAATTAATCATATACCTGAATTAAATCTGTCATATTTTTATTGTAGTTAGAAGAGTTAAAGTCAAAAAACTGTGTGGTCATACACATCATAAAAATAATAAGAATAAAATTACTCTAGTTTGAAAAACTTACATTAAAAATTAAGGTAGTTAAGAGGCACATTTTTTATATACAGTGTATATTTGGAAAACACAGGAAAATATTTTGGATTATATAGGGAGAGAAAGTGTATTATTTGATACCTTATTTCACTAAATATTTCAGGTCTTTTTCTCAAAACCACAGATAACTGATAGATAATTTATTTGATTTAATTTAGAAAAAATATGTTTTGCTTATGCTATACCTTCCTTTGGCTTATTCAGTAATATGAGAAGCTGAAAAGACCGACCAATTGTTTTGTCCTGTGAAACGTTACATTGCAACCAAAACTTTCCAACACTGGACATTTCACTGATTCCCTTTTTCCTGCCATCTGTCTGATCTGGCCTCTTTCCAAATAGTACTGCTTTCCCAGTGGATATGGTGTCCTGGTACAAGAGTTTTCAGTCAGGGTAAGGGATATCCACATTGTGCTCAGTTTTTTTCTTTGATAGTGCATATAAATATTGAATGGCTATGTACACTTAGAGTTTGTAGACTCTAAGATGCACACCAAAAAACCCTTGGTTGTCACAAACTCTCACTTGTGCTCTACTTTATTGAAAACCTGACACTCATTGTTAAAAATATTTGTGTTTTCTGTCATTATGTTCGGTGTTAGTTTGTTTATTTTGACAATTGCTTTATTACAGTATATGAAGAATGAATGTTTTGAAATCTGGTTGTCTAGTTAAAAAAATTAAAGTTCCAGATTACACACAGCACTGCAGAAGTGTTAATTCAACATTTTGGAAATATTTGTCTTATCTTAGAACTTCAACATGAAATGTCTTAGGAAAGATAGTGTATTTTAGAAGCTGAGCACTTTGCCATGTACCATTTAATGGACTGTCAGGTTAGGCACAAAATCACAAATCTCTTCTTGACCAATATCCTAGGAATTTTAGATTTATTTAAATTATATATTGTAGTCATATATTACTTTAGGTATTACATCAATGGAGAAATTACATCCCACATCTAAGAAAATGCAATGCATCATTAAAAATACATATGAAAAAGCATTGTATTTTTACATGCACAAGTGCATTAACTGTTGAAAAGGTGGAGGGAGTCTCATTTCCCCTTCTTCCTTTATGCTAGAATCACTTTCATGCTAGTAATTAAATAGTGCATTTTATAGTGAGCAATTGAAATAAAACCCCATCAGATTCTGACAACTTCTTTCAAGAGGAGCATATTACATTATATTCTGAACTATGTAGATCATCTCCAAAAAGTGTTAGAATTTCTTGTCAAACAATTAACTCTGAGTATCCCAGAATATCTCACAAGCTTTTTTGTTTGCTATTGTATGCACTCTCACATTTAAAGGGGAGCACTTTGCTTTTTCTTTCAGAAAGAAATGTTTTAGGTTTCAAGAAGTGATTTTCATCCACTGAACTGAAAGCATGAACCTCTGGCTTTTAGGATCTATTGCAGTGTCAGAGTCACTTCCAAACTCTTGACTAGGAGCATGAAAAGACTGTTTTCTCAGGCTGCAAGTTCCAGGATTAACTCTGAATCATGCGCATGCAACTCCCAAGGTGTTGGGAGTTCAGTCAATGGTTTGAGGATATATATGGAGGGTAACTGAAAGGTGTTGGCACTATTTAAGTCTTCTGTAGGCCATAACTTGAAGACTTGCATTTGATTTACACAAAGAACCTTTTCCAGTGCCCTGGCAGTACAAAGGTTGCATTTACTTAGCCTGTCTTGAACTGTAAATGTGAGAGTAGTGAATGTAAGCACATGCTCATCTTTTGACCTGAGCTGACACACTGAAAGAATAGTTGATAACTGTCAAAAGGAGGTTCAGGAGTGGCTAAAATCAAGGCAGCTGACAAAAACAATTCAACTCCAAAGGCAGATAAAATTGATAAAACCTGTATGTTCAATAGCTTCCTACTGAGTCTCTAGTGTGATAATTTAAAAATGTCTCCCAGGAGAAATAGAAAATATTAATTTTCTGAGTTTCATCTGGAATTCCAGAATGTGTATTTTCTACCCCAGTATAGGTTTTTGTAATAAGAAAACTCTTTCTTCTCTTTTGGGAGTGAATGCGTTCAGTGTGAAAAAGAATTCTTTTTAGTTGATTTATAAATTTATAATTTTTCCAGTGTTGCTGTGAGTTAATACACTATCTGAAAGATGTAATTTTTTTCCCCAGTGATCAGCATTCAGTTTAACTGTCTGGAATTGTATCTGGACTCTATTTTGTGCAATTATGATATTGTTTTATTGTATTTTCTTTACTAAATTGGACACTCAGCACCTAACTCATAATGCAGGGTGTAGCTTTACAACCAGATGATATTTACTGTGGTAAGCTATTTGGGAAAAAACCCCAAACATTCTAACTTCCATGAAAATGAACAATATTCTTATGTAAATTCCTTAAGAAAAACTTGCAGAAATAACAAGTATGAAAAGAGGGAGTCTGCTGTATTCACCAAAGCTTGCCCAAAGGCTAGGAAGCAGATGAATTACTGGATAATATTAATATGTTGTTTTTACTGCAAAACAGATGTACACTGCCAGATCTTTTTCCTATGGGGAAAAAAAGAACACAAAACATCAAACAACACAGTGCCCCTCCCCCTGCCCCAAACTTAGCATGTTGTATATATTAGGTATAAATGGAGTGTGATTGTTTTTAAACATCAGCTAGCCACTTTGCCATCAATTCTCACGAGAAGACAACTGTTTTGCGGAATCAAACTTCAGAACTCGTGAAAGTTATGAAGCAGGTAGGTTTATTAGCAGCTGCGAAGCAAGGGGGATAAATCCAAGCCAAACTTGCTTGCTTCCCTCTCCATTGCAGTGCCTTAAGTACATACAAAATTGTATTTCCCAAAATAGGCAGAGTAAATGCAGATGAGTTCCAGAAACAGATGCCCCAGTCTCCGCCCAGTCTCCGCCCCAAGTTTCACCCAGCCAGGTGTGTCCCTGAGTTAATCAATGTGTGATACCCAGGCCCATCTCCATTGATGGGCAATCAAGCTGGTCCCATCTTCTCAAAAGCAGGTGTGTCCTTGATTACAGGTGGGCGATATCCAGGCCTATCTTCAGCGGTTAGCAGGCTGATTTTCGGCATCCTGTTAACGACTGCTGTTGGTTCTGTCTTCATAGTTTCTGGAACTCATCTGCATTTACTCCGCCTATTTTGGGAAATATAGTTTTGTATGTACTTAAGGCACTGTGATGGAGAGGGAAGCAAGCAAGTTTGGCTTGGATTTATGCCCCTTGCTTCGCAGCTGCTAATAAACCTACCTGCTTCATAACTTTCACAAGTTCTGAAGTTTGATTCCACAAAACACAATCAGGCCCTGTATTTAATAAGAGATCCACTGTTATTTAATTACATGGACGTGGTCAGAAAACAGTCTTTCTGACCAGAATGTGGAAATGCGATTGTGATGCTGAGTATATAGTTTTGTTGCAAGGAGTGTTTTTTGTACGAACACTGTTGACCTGAGCCCTGGTTTTGTAGACATATAACTTGCTTATGTATGGGATTTCTTTAAAAATGTTTTGGTTTTGTTTTCTTTGAAGAGATAGAGAAGTTTGGAGAGGGAGGAATCTGGATCATAGTACTTGTAACAAATGTAAAATGTTTACTAATGCTAGTTGCCTTTGTAGACTTTTAATTTCCAAATAAATCTGGAAAGTGGTTAGTTTGTAGCATTGGAGTTATCTCATTGTTCTGTTGTTCCTGGCAGTGTTTTGACCATCATCATTCCAAATTCCAATGGGAAGGAGGAGAATTACTGCCAGTGATTGCCATCTTACTACCTATTCCTTTCCTTCCATGCCAGCATTACCACAGTTGGAACTTGCTAGAATACAGCTGCAGAATGACCCGCAGTGTTAGTTGTTGCCCCTCCACGGTAGAACTCAGAACCCGTTAATCAGTTTAAGGTGCTTCAGCAAAGCTGTCATACCTCTTGAAATCTGGCCATACAGCTGAGCCCATGCCAAATGATGTACCTTTCGATATGAATGGCCCCTTCAAAGCCAGTAAGACCACTCAGTGGGGCTAAAGTCCAGCATGTGGATCATCACCGTTACTGTATGTGCTCACCTTTTGGAAATGCCTACGTGGATTTTATGTTGAAATGCTATGAAAGAGAAGCCCCTCCCACACTAGAGCCACCCACAAAAATATACTGGTTAGCAAAGAAAGCAGAACATGTCAGTCATGCTACTCTTGCACTACCCAGACATCTGTGAAAATTTCATGCTTCTGTGAGCAGATGCTCCAAAGGGCTGAATTTGGCTGTGTGTCTTCGAGGGAATACTTCCATTTTCCCTGCTGTGCCTGCTGTTGTATGTTTTTAATTGTCCTTAATACTTGGGGAAAAAAAAGGTACAAATAAAATAAAATGTGTAAACAACAGGCTTAAACTGACAAAAAGAAAAAAAAATCAGACTAGCTGTAAACCTGGAAATGCTGTTCCCAAGTCCTAGCGTGTGCAGGAAATGGAGCACATATGGCATATGGAATCACCTGGAGCTAGGCCTCTTTGTTGCACCTTGGCATAGGAAAGCAGGAGAAGCAGGGATGTAGATTTTAACCCTCAGTTGCCTGGTGTCTGGTAAGGATCAGCTTAAGCCTGTTCTTTTACTTCTCTTCCAGTTCACAAATATGAGATGGTAAAAATAGAATCGTTACTGAATGGTCTCTTTTTACTTAAACATAGATAGCAGTATATTTTTGTTGATTAAAAACTTTCACTAGTATTCTTTCTAGTCTATAGGAAATACATATGGATGTAATTGTATCCTTTCTTATAGGAAAGTTGAATTTTATTATAATGACTTTTCACTTATGATGCTCCTTGCAAAAGCTGTTTCTGATATTATGCTTTTAAGTGAGCCTCTCAGTGTTCCTTACAGTCATTAATGAATCAGACTTTAGACAATGTAGGTATGGCAGCATATCATTATACAGGGGAGTAGAGTGAAGCATGAGGATGTAAATATTTACTACATCTTGCACAGTGTTGAGGAAAAGATAGCTCTAAGAATAGCATGATGTTTTTTACTGTTAATAGTGTACTCATCATAAAAAGAATCTTTGAAAAATTCCTAACTTTTGCTCAACATTACCAAAATTTTTTTTCTGTAAAAAAATAAAGGAAATTAAAAAGTCAGAACATCTGATATTAAGTATTTGTTCTGGTTTGGGTTTGGATTTTTAACATTTTCTTTAAAAAGTTTTCTTTGGGGGGTTTTTTGTGGTTTTGTTTGGTTGTGTAGCTTGGTTTTGGGGTTATTTTTTGGTATGGCTTTTTCATTTATTCAGAAAAAGGATAAAAATCTTGAGAAGGATAGAAAATACTTGCAGATTGATGCCAGTCCAAGGGATTTTTTTCATACAAGACATCCTCCTCAAAACCCCAAAAGCTATTATTTCCGCTTCTTTTCCTGCTCTAGAAATTTATTTCATTTGTTCAACTTAATCTTGATACCACTAACTATGTGCCCTGACTATTATAATAATGCACATGAATCTCTGGTCAGTTTGTCTGTCAAGATCTATATATATACTTCTAGAATAATATGCATATTAGTTTACAGATTATTATACATCAAGTACTGAAGAGCAAAACAATTTTTACTCTTTTTTTTTATTTACAGGGGCATCATCACTATCACAAACTCATATTGCACAGCTATATGATTAATCAAATCATATTTTGAAATAGAAAAGCGCAAGATTTCAAACTTACGGGTATAATAATATATGTTTTTAGAAACTGAAATGAGCTTATGGAGAAATTTTCCAAATAAACAATGAAGAAGGAACCGAAAATGTCCAGCAAAGTGTATACATTCAGAAGTTTTAAGAACATTTTTTGTATTTAAGAGACAATTCGATGGAACCCTAGAAAAGAGCACAGCTGTTACCCAGTAGGACTTTGCTTCTGCACTGCTATTTTCTGTTTAATGAAATTTCTGAAATGTAATGGGGTAATCACTTTGATATTTAAGTGTATACACAATTAAATGCAATTTTATATCTTATATTTTTAAAAAAGTAGTGGACTAGGAACATAGTGTAGCCTATACTGCATTAATTGTCAGAAAAAGAATGTGTGTCTTGAGACAAGGAAAGACAGAAAGTTTTGGCTGTCATTAGCAGCTATTGGGGAGTTGGATTCTACTTTTGAAAGCAATTTGTTTGCAGTACTTGAAACTTGATTAATCAAAATAATCACATTATCATGTTGTTGTTACAGTATGTTAAAAAAATAACCTCGGTACCGTGAAACTGATTTTAAAGTTACCAGGAAAGAATATTTAACTATTAGCGTGTGAGTCAAGCTCTCTCTTCCTGTGTAGACCGATTTTAACAGCCACAAGTTCTTCTGAACTGAATTCTTCAGCCTGAAAGCTTCACAGCTGTTTTAGTCCTTTTTTTCCTGAGCTTATATAGGCTGTGACAATACGGGGGCTTTGGATCAAAGCTGAATTGTATTTATTTGCCCTGAAGCAGAGAACAGAAGAACTTGCATCTTGAAATTAAGCACAGTTGGATTTTCAGTGAAGGTGTTTTAGTGAAGAACTTAATTCTCGAGTGTAACCCTAACTGTTGTGGTCTCACTTCTGTGCCTGCACAGAGTTTTTTACCTGGTGCCAAGTAATCCTCTCTTCACCAGGATAAAGTCACTACACTGTCAGGTCTGCATTCTCTAGCATTCACCTTTTTTGTATTTGCAACAATTAGATTTACATTTGTAAATGTGTTGGGGACTACCTGAATTAGGAAAGTGAGTTTTGTGTTTTGATAGCTTAATAGAAGAAAAGAAAGTAAAAGACAACTGATTTCTTGAAATTTCGCACCTGAAATCCCAGGGAGAGTGGAGGGAAAAGTTATCAGAGGGTACTCTCCAAAGAGGGCAAATGGGAGACAAATGTGTGACTTCAAATACCTGCAAATTCCTGACTGAGTGCTCTAGTTTTGATATGATAGAAGGTACAAGGATTTCAAACACCAGTGCTATTTTACAAATAGCATTTACTAAAGTCAAAATGTTGTAGGTAGCCTAAACGGTTTACTAAGTGGGCAGTTATTTTTTGGTTGTCTCAATCTGCATTTTTTAGCACACACACTTATTTTTTGGGTAAAAAAATCACAGTTATCTTCCGGTGTTAGTGACACACAAATGAAGTCACTGTCAGAGACTGAAGGCAGTTCTGCTCAAGTAGCCAAAATGAAATATTTGTGAAAGAAGATTGAAGAACCTTTGATGTCTCAAACTCTTCTACTGCACCAGGTACTCATCTCAGCTGGAGAAAACTGCACTCAGGAGTCAGAGAGGAAAAGTATTCAGTGAAGTAAGGGAAGAGGGAAGATTTTCATTGGTGTTGGAAGGCAAGCACAGGAAAGTAAACACAGCCCATTGGGTTACAACAGGTTAATAAATACAAATGCTGTAACATTTCCATAGAGTTCTTTCTATAGAGGCAACTGTTATATGCAATGTATGGTGTTTTTTTTTTATTATTATTATTATTATTATCTCATTTTTCTAAGTTATATGACTTTCTTCATTCCTAATATTCTTTATTTACAAAAGTTGTTTGAAGTTAGTGAATAATTACACTGAGAGACATCAAAGTTTCAGAAAAAATGTGGAAAAGAGGTGTGAGAGTTTAGGTAAATCAGTGTTTTGGGATTTGCTAGTTTGGCTTCTAATGCACATTCAGAACACCATCTTGTGGCCTAATTCTCCTCTAATGTGTTATGGTTGTGAACCATATTCCTACCTCTCGCAGTAATGCTGAGAATTAGGACACTTCTAACTTCCTTGAATGTTGTTTCAAAGCTCTCACTGAATTTTATAGGAGGAAGAGGAAGACATTATTAGCTTTTGTGAAGTGAAATGAGATACTGATGAAATGCTCTATATCAGTCTGAATTGCTTTTGTTCATTACATATTTAGTTGTCCCTGAGCAGAGGAGAGGGAACAAATTAAGTATTTATTTAACATCATGGTGCTAACATTTAGGCAGCATACTATAATTAAAGAAGTGGCCTTTTGCTAGGGATTGACATACTAACTTTTGTTCCTTTCACCTTATCTTTTTTTACTTTATATTGTTTCTTTCTATCCATGCAAAATTGTCAAAATGTAAACAACTCTCTGCTGACAAGATACACAAATGTCAGTAGTAAAGGACAAAGATTTCTGAACTGTTCTAAATGATCTTTTTCCTGACTATTCACAGTTATGGGCTGACAGATAAATTCTAATCATTTACAGACAGCAACTTCTTACTTCTTTTGAAGAGAAGATGAGAGAGTTGTGTGTTGCTATCTGCTTTCACTGTCTTTGAAGTATTTAATTGTAAGTCTTTTGCTTGAGAGTTCTGTAAAATAGAGAAAACTGGAATTGTTCCTCCAAGAAAGGGTTAGTGCAGTTTTCTAGCATTGCCCTACCTGTCAAATTTCTTGTGGCTATCTTTAATATACGATGGTGTACAAGGACAAATGAGGGAGATGAGGGTAAAAGGTTTATAACCCAAATAATGCCATCATGCTTCCTTCCACCTATACCAGACTGTCATGCATTAATAGCTTATCTTGTAGAAAATAGATCCAGACTTCTGTTCTTACACAGTTAACTCGCAGGAGTGGTAGGTTGACTGGGAGGGCAGTCAAGCTAACATACATATAGGCATACTGTTCTTATAGATGATGAAGAATATAGTGCTCATGTTTGCTTTTCCTGAAAGATGGAAAGAAATCTTTATTTACATTTTCTTTTAGCAACAAAATCTTCATCTGATTTTCTTGGTATGGTTAGCTGATTTGTGACATTTTAGGCTCTCCTGTAGTATCACTGCGTCTTTTTATTCTAGTGAGAAAAGAACTCATTTTAACAAGACCACTTACAATGCTTGATCATATGGGAATTGACAGAACAGCCTACACCTATTCCAATTCCTTTTATTCTGTAGATTTTTGCCCATGCAACTTGCAGTAATTCCTATGAAGCTGTCACAATCTGTTCTATCAAAATTACTTACAGATCCTGTTGTTCAGGGACCGTTGAGATGATAGATGGCTATGGTCTCTCTTGTTAATGTGTGCTTAGGGAGTCCTTAATTTACACAATAGACTTATTCAATTTTTGGTGAAATGTGATTATTACTCTCGCACAGAAGACACATGTTCCATGGCTTGCTTATTAAAGGCATTGTACAAAAATAGGATGTCCCTCCACAAAACTCTGCTTTTAACCCTACAAACTAATTTTCTTTGCCTTGCCAGTCGAAGGACTGACAATTTCACATAGCACTGGACTGTTGGTAAGGGCTGGCAAGAAGTCCAACTGCAACAGAGACAGATCGAAGTGTGCCTGATGGCTCAGGGTGACTGGAAACATGGGAAGCTTACTGGGAGGTGTATTCTTGTTTCACCAGCTCAGCTGTGCTCATTATATTCCTGACTATGTGACAGTAGTGCTGATAGAATAGTCCAGTACTGTTGTGGAGCTGTGTTTGAGGAGACTTTAATATTTGAAGGGCAACCGTAATCTAAATCTAACTGGTTTTATCCATAAGATTTTTATTCAGCTGTTTTTAATGACTTATCAAACTTTTTCTTATTCAAATGCTTCTTTGATGTTATTATCTTGACTACAATGACATTCTTGGTAAGTCATCTGTGCTGTAACTGAGTAGTGGTGGTCTGAGGATCTCAAACTAGGGCAGGAAAATAAAGAAAAAATTCTAAATATAATCCTACCAGTGTTGTTTCATATTTCCTCTAATGGGACTGTCGTGGCAGTTTGCTATACCTCCTTAAGTAGTATCTTATAAGGTTGAGCCCTCTGCTGGACTCAGGAGCCTCCTAGACTATGAGCATGTGGGACAACATCAACTGAGGAATGCAGGGAGATCCTGGAAGCTGCTTTTTTCATAAGCTCAACAACTAGTATCTGCATTGCTGACTGCACCTTGTGCCCTATCTGTTATTTAGGTTTTTGTCTTCTCAGTTGTGCTTCTAGCTTCAATTGGGGATGTGAAACCACATACCTTAGAGAAAGAAAATAAATAAATGCATTGTATCATTCAGTTTGAGGGGATTTATCCACCCTATCTTGTAATTTTTACTTACATGAATAATCTTTGTTTACAAATTCTTAATTTGAATGGGATTACTTGCATTAGTGATAATATGAGTAGCAGGTACAAGATGAGTTCTGTATTTGTCAGTGGTGTCAAAAGCAACAGAATATACAATAATTTGGTTGCATTTTCAATTATAATCTGAAATTAAAGAGCTTTATTTTGGGGCTGTTGCTGTGAATAGCAAGTATTGATACCTGTAATTGAATTCTGAGATAGAACTTTCCATACATTTGTAATGCAGAAAGCTCTCTGATTATATCAGATTCACTTGGCAGATGAATGGTCACCACTTAAGTAACCATATTAAATCCTGCCTCTCAGGAGTCAAAAGGACTAGAATCTGCTTCTAAGGAAAAATATTTAATTTATTTCATTTCTCAAAATTCTATAGTCTGAAATTACTGGGTTGAGAAACATTTTGATAAATATTTGAGTACATGCTGTGATTAATTTGTGTTAGAATTCTACTTTCAACTAGTGTAATTCATGTTGGTAGGACACTGATGAGGCAGGCTGTGGTCCTGACAAAGGCTCCAGGCAAACCTCTGGTGAAAACTTTGCTTTAAGCAATTTTCTGGAGTCAGAGATAAAATTTTATATTGTGGAAATAAGGGTGGCAGAATGAAAATAAATTATGCTGCAGCTAGCCTGTTTTCCACAGCTCATGGGTTTTGGGGTTTCACTCAATTTTTATTTTCTATTTTTGTGCTTATATAGCTTAATTTTTAAAAAAATTGTTTATATTTGGTTCATGTGCAGCTTTTAGTCTTTATGTCGTTAAATAGAAAGTGTTGGGAAATTAGTAATTTTAGCAAATATCCTTTTATCCAGTGCCCAAGACTTTTATGGCTGGATAAATACTATCAACTTTTATGTAAAGCTTTCTTTCACATGGAATGAATGCCTTTTCAGTAAAGAAAAAGTAGAGGAAAAAACCCTGAAAAATATGGACAAATTAGATACATCTCTTTAGCCCCAACTAAAATCAAGTTATTAGCATTAAGAACTAAAAAGCTGTTTACAACACAGCTTTGTAGTAGTTCGAAGGCCAGATGTATATCCTACCAGTCATTGTGGCTTCAAGTCACTTTATATGCAGGGACATACAATGACCCTGGCTCCAATCATAGATAATTTGACAAAAAAGCAACAGTAGACAGTGAATATAATCCTGTTGTTTACTCACAGTAAGTGATACTACATATATTACCTCTCTGAAATATGGAATGCAGAAAGTTTTTTCTTTAAAGTACCCTGGCGTTTTTGGAATCTTAATTCTCTTCTCCAGGCCAGCTTCATTGCTGGTCTGAGAAGGTGACTTAGGAGTCTGCCAACACCTTGATCTTCATTGGAAGTGTTCAGAACCACAGCAGTAGCTGGCTGCTATTATATTATGATATAAAATCTTTCCATTATTTTTACCCTTGAAATTACAGAAACAATAATCACAGTCTGGCCTTTAATAAAGACTTCACATTCTGATTTACAGTAGATATTTCTAATGTTCAGTTTCATATTTTATCAACTGCTGGATTTACTTTTAAAGCAAATATGACAAACAGCGAAAACCTGCTGTCTTCAACTGTACTAGAAATTGTAGCTATGTGAGAATTGGCTTGATGTCTGAAATGTAAAATGGATACACAAATATCCAGGTCCAGAGAAACTGCTTTTAGAGACACATGAAGAAGAGTTAAAAAAGGATAAGATTTTAGATTACCAAAGAGTAACAGCAGAATTTAGTATTGTTGAAAAGAACACATGTTTAAGATACAGATGAAGGGATTAAGAAACTAAAAGCTCACCTGTTCTTCTCAGTTGTGTCAGATGGTTTATAAGAATATATTACTTTTTCAGACAAAGCTTCCTGGTCTTATAGCTGTAGACACCCTGGGTACTACTTAAGATGCAGAAACACAGTGGAAGAAAAAGGAAATATGTATGAAAAATTGCAGAAATTGTTTGACATTTTGGTAAAAATAGGAGTTTCTGCTGGATAAACAATAGGCAGTGTGATAGAGTTAAATAATTGTCTTAGCATCATTAATACTTGGAGTTAGAAGAGAGGATTTGGCAAACTGAAGTTCATGTGTCCAAATACTGCAATGAAGAACAAGATTGCATATTTTTTGATTAGAGACTCATTAATTATTCAAGTTGTATGTTCATCTGCCATAGATGAGAGAAGACCACCATAGGCTGCAATGAGAAAAGTAAGGGCAAAATTTGACAATGACTTGGAGAAAAATAATTAATCTTTTCTAATTTGTTCTGAATCTCAACATGCAGACCTCAAATACTCTAATTTCTGTGAAAATGTCTTTTTTGGTCCCTCAGCTATTAAAAGTCATAATAATGCAAGACCATAGAACAGAAAAAACTTTTAAAAGATTGTTTTTTATAAATAAGTGATTCTAAACTCAAATTGTACCTGCTAGACTCTATATTTTCTGAGTAGCCAGGGAGTTAGCCACAAAACTCACATTAAAGTCAGTGGGAGTTACTAAAATCAGTGGGAGTTGTGTGCCTTGATCTCATGTAAATTCTGTAAACTTCTAAGAAGATACCAATCAAAATAGTGGTGGAAAATACAAAGTATCCAAGTCGATAATATATGAGTAAATGAACCAAATATATCACAAAATGGAAAAGATGATGGAAAAGAGAAGATGGATGCAAAAGAGATTGTTGAATACATTTAGTTATGCAAGGCTCTAAAGGAGCATTAGTAGGGCTTCAGCATATGCAATTTCTTGAGAAGCTGAAGGAAAATGGAAAGAAGGCCATCAGGTATATCTGCTGTGAGGAACAGCTTCCTGCTGAGATAGAATAGGTTTACTTTCAGCACTGTAGAAATGCATTCCAAAAAGTACAACAAACAAAAATAGGTGCTTCATAAAATCAAGAAATCATAGAGACATACTACACTTTAAATAGAGAAGAGACAGAACAAAGGAAGAAGTGTGTGGGAAAAACAGAAAACATGGGAGAAAATGGATATTATACTATGGTAGAAGAAGACAGCAGACAATTCATAGGGTATGGCTGGCCGAGAAACATGGGAAGCATGTACTCTGCTGAAGAAGAGTGATGTTGATAAAAGTAATTGGTGCAGGGAGAAATTAACCCTTCACAGCATGGATTTTTAAATCCAGCAGATAAATTCAGCAAAATAGCGCACTAGTCCCATAAAAAGTATTACAGTAAAACATAGGACTTTCTCTGATATAGTTGTAGATTCGAGTTCTCTCTAATTCACTAAGATTTTAAACCTGTATTAGAAAATTTCAGGAGAAAGAGGGCCCCATTACCAGCTACATTTCTTTTAGTTTTACAAGATGCAGGTGCTCATTACCATTATAAAATCTACCCCAAATGAAAACAGAGAAAAGCTCTCCTCAAAGGCTACTATTTATAAATGGTCTTCCAGTGAAACAAGCAAATAAATAAAAAGTTGTTGATAAAAATATATTTGAAATATTAAAGAGAATACAAGATTATGCAATTGATATGAAGAATTATGAAGTTAAATGCCACCAAAAAAACCCCCCTGATTTACTGTTCAAATCCATGCAACTGTTGAATAGAAGCATGTTATTTTATGCCTATGGTGAGACTAGGCCACAATTTCAGACTCTAGAGGAAAACCAAGGTTAATTGAAGACAAAGAACTTACTCTGTAGAGATACACAATAGACTATTGCAAATGAAAGCATTTTTAAAACTCTTTATATCTAGGAAAAGCATCCTCTTTCAAAGAAATACAGGAACAATGAAGCCAATGTAGCTATTGCAGCAGGTATTAAAGTTAGATGCCACAAGAAAAGTTCCAATTTTTATGGATGCTCTATTTTCAGAACCTGCAAAGAGTCATAAAAAAAAATCAAAACATGAAGTTTTAACAAACAGTAAATGGACAGTATACAAACAAATTGAATTATGAATTGCTTATACGTAACATTCATGTTTACTGTGACATTTTATTTAAAATTTTAACTGCTAAATTAAGGTGGCTTTATGCCTTAAAAAGCATATTTATGAGCAGTTGGTCACAACTGGTGATTTAATACACAGGCTATCTTTGCAGCTGTGTAGCAGTTGAGATGAACAATTTGGTGTCACTGGGAAATTGTGTAAGCTCTCTAAACTAATGAAGTTGCGTGTGAAAGTAAAAGATAATGCTCTGACTACAAAGCAAAAGAAGTTACAAAAACCTCCAGAACAGCAGGAGAACATAGGTAAAGGTTTTGAATAGATGGCAAATACTAGAAAGTACAACAGAGATAAATAAAATATATGGTAAAGATGCAATATAATAAAATACTGTAATTTGAGCTGACAGCATGAGTGTAGTGAGTTCAGAATAGAAGAAGTGAGTTAGCTTTTATGGGATATTTAACCATAAACTGCCAGAAACTGAGACTGCTGCTGGTAATACATATTCAAATACAGTAAACGTGTTATTGGGAAAAATTATATAAAATCACACTATAAAATTTTTGGTTGTATTTCTTGAATTTGTTCACAAGGCATCTGCAATTTGCCTTTTGCAGACTTGACATCTGAAGAAGTGATAGCCATTTCCCGCAGTATCATGGGAATAATTATAACTACATTTATACAGGTGTCCCTGCCCAAGGCAAGGGCTTGGAACTAGATGATCTATTAGGTCACTTCCAACACAGGCCATTCTATGCTTTTATGGTAGTAAGAAGGCTTTTTGGGCATGGACAAACTAGCTATATCCTAGGAATACCTGCCTATCATGGTTTTTTCCAAATACGTTAACTGAAAGGTACGACTACAGCAGCGGAAAAAGAATTTTTCTCAGTTCATCAGGATCTCTAAAATATTTGGGTATGTGGAGAAACTGTGACAGATGTCTGTCCAGTCCTTCAGGACAGCTCTTTTCCTGTACTCCTCTAGAATGGTTTCCTTTGAATCACTGTGTGTTGGATTTGTCTGGACAAGTTTTGGTAGCAGGGGGCTACAGGAGTGGCTTCTGTGAGAATCTGTTGGAAGCTTCCACCATGCCCTGCAGAGCCAATGCCAGATGGCTCCAGGAGGGACACACCTCAGGCCAAAGCTGGCCAATCAGGAGTAATAGTAACATCTCTGTGATAACATTTTTAAGAAGGAGAAAAAGAAAAAGTTACTGGCCAGATGAAAATTGCAGCCAAAGAAGAGCAGAGTGAGATCATCTGAACAACAATGAAGACCTCACAGTCAGTGCAGAAGGAGGTGCTCCAGCCAGCAGAGCTGAGGTTCTCCTGCAGCCTGTGGAGAAGCCCATGGTGAAGCAGCTGTGCCCCTGCAGCCCATGGAGGACCACGTGGGTGCAGAGATCCACCTGTAGCCCGTGAAGGAGCCCACACCGGAGCAGGTGGATGCTGGAAGGAGGCCGTGATCCTGTGGGAGGCCCATGGTGGAGCAGGATCCTGCCAGGGACCTGCAGCCTGTGGCGAGAGGAGCCCACACGGGAGCAGGTTTTCCTGGTAAGTGTTGTGGCCTGCGGGGAGCCCACACTGGAGCGTGAAGGACTGTACCCTGTGGAAAAGTGACCCATGTGGCAGCAGTACTATGCTCATGGGGTGAACTCACGTTGGAGAAATTCCTGAAGGATTGTATTCCATGGGAGGGACCCCACCATATACAGAGGGAGGACTCCTCTCTCTGAGAAGCGGCAGAAACAACTGACCGTAATCCCCATTTTTCTTCTCCCTGAGCTGCTGGTGAGGAGGAGGTAGAATTTCAGAAGGCGGAGGCGGGAGGAAAGGTGTTTTTAAGATTTATTTTACTTCTCATTCTCCTGCTCTGATTCTATCAGTAATAAATTCAATTAATATCCCCGCTTGGAGTCTGTTTTGACCATGACTGTGATCAGTGAGGGATCTCTTATGGACTTTATCTCAGTTCATGAACCCCTTGTTGTATTTTCTCTATCCAGTCATAGTGGGGAGTGCGAGAGCAGGCTGGTGCTGGTACCAGACGTCCAGCCTGGGTCAACCCACTACATACTGGCTTTTTGACCCATTGTTGTACCTTAAGAGCTACAGAGGATAATGTCTAAAAAAGCATCAATTCCTGGCCAATGCCTCATGCAAAGCTGCAGTACTATCTTACAAGTCTACTTCAGAGTGTTTTCTCACATTTAATGATTGCTGTTCCGGTGTCCCATGCTTTGGAAATGGTTAATGCAAGTTAGAGAGTTTTGCCATCCTCCCCTAAGTACTTCAAGTCTTCTTAAAAGGTATTTTTTGGCATGTTGTCTGGTCTGATTTCCAGTGGCACAAGATATGGATCTTTCATGTTGCTGTTCCAGCCACCATTCATAACTGTCTCTCAGAATCACTTCTACAAAATATTAATCTTGCATATGAAGATGCAATAAGGGTACCTGTAAACCAGACTTCTATGTACATTTCTTAATGCAATTCCTAGTTTACTTTTCAAGCCAAAAACAACAAAAAAGTACAATTCATTAGCAGATTATTTCTGTTATTTAACAGAATAACTTCTGGGGAAAATGCATGTTTTAGAGTAAAATGGTTTAGAATAAAATCACAGTTCTTTATTTATTGTTTCATTTATTTTTATTAAATTTTATTTATTTAAGTAATGATTTTATAATTTAATTTTTATTTATTATTATTGCATTATTTTAATTTAATTTTTCATTTACTGTTGAACAAGTTTTCTGCAAATTTGCAGGTATTTAGTTATCTACTGGAAATGCTTGCCACCAGTTCTAACTTTTATCCCAATTTTTCTGTTATGCTCTCAGTATTTGATGAGGAAATTTTCTGCTACAAAGAGGTGTTTGAGAATCAAAGTCAGGAAGTAAGGAAAATCTCTCCTCTTTTTTAATTTTAATTGCTACTTTAGGAATTATTAGTATAGCTCAATTTTATTATTTATTAAATCCACTAATCTAATATAGCTTAATAATTAGTATAATTCGTTATCTTTTTTTCTCTAGAGAAAATTTGGGGTTTGACATAAATGTTGAGTAACTGTTTACTAGAAAACCAAATCAATTGTTTTCTATATTCTTTACAGTTTTATATGGAGTCTCAGTAACACAGTCATTTTCTTTACCTGTTTTCTGCATTATACCTACTGATTTCTCACTTACCATTAGACATATGCTATATCTTCATAGGAGCTTAGTTCCAAAGACTTCTTTGTTTTATGCTGTGCAGTGTTTTTAATAGTACACATACTTGTGTACCTATTACATGATAACAAGAAGAGCGAAATTTTTTTCTCTTGATTTTCACGCCCTGGTGATAGGAATTCAAAATATTTTCTCCTTGAAAGAAACATTAAGATGCTTAGAACAGTGTCTTTATTTTCAAACCTGCAATTACTAAGGTGTAAGAGATGAAATTTTGTATATTCTCTGTTTCTAAAGTAATAGCTCTGTTTCTAAAGTAAACAGACAGTAAGGAAATGTATTTCCACGCATACTGGAATTAGTCAAATGCCTTAGGTGAAAGCTGAACAGAAGTCAAAATAAACCTGCAGCAGATTTTTGCTGATGTTCTCAAAACGTTACCAAGGCCTTTGGAGCATTGCTCATTTTCATGCATTGTCAGGTTTGGCACTTCTGGCTTTGAAACAAAACCAAAATTAGAATTATTGAAAAAACATGAGGCAAGCAATTTTCCACAGTACTTCTAGTCTGATTACAAGCAGATTTCATGGGAATGTAATGATTTAGTTCATTTTGAGTTTTACTGTGCCATTCAGAGGATTTGTTGTATTTTGCCAATCCTGGTCAAAATGCAAGCTCTGGAAGGAAAATATTTTTAAATTCTCTCTTTACAGATCAAGTTTGTAATGGCATCTATTGCCTGTGTGGAAAAGAGATACTTAGGATTATGGAAGAGCTTTTCTCCCTACATTAGGATTTGAAAAAGGAAACACTATAAAAAGGAACTTCATGTGTAGCAATAGTAGCAGGAACTGGGAGATTTTTAAAAAGCAGATGCTCTTGTGAACCGAAACACAAGTTCTGGAGGCTGCGGAAACGTTCATGAGAAATTTAAAAATACTTGAAATCTGAACACTTTTTCATCTTATTTCATTGAAATTCAAATTATGTTAAACTTCCACTTTAAAATGAACATGCAGATGCTCAGAATTTTTTTTTTCTTCACAACTAAATTACCTTCTGATGAAATTCAGTGAAAGCAAACCACTTAAACTTTAGATAAAAATTTGACAGGCCATAACCAGTTCTTTACAATCCCAGTGGAAAATAATTACAGCAGAGATTGCATAGATGTACAAGAAAGCTGATGTAGCCAATGACATTTTGGTTCTATTTCCTGTCTCTCAAAGCTCAGATCTGCACATCGTTATATAAGCAATTAAAGATATATATAAGTATATTAAAGATATACTTTGACATGCATTACAAATATGGAAACAAGTGCTCATAAAGTTCTCAGAAGATGCTTTTTCATTTTTATAATCTGTTCAATGACCATTGAATCATACTTGTATCTTTCTTAGTGAATTTTTTTTCCTTCTGATTTCTCAGGAGGAATTTCTGCAGGGATGATGTGGAAAAGGAAGAAAATTTCTGCACAAAATCTGAAGAAACTTGTTATCTGTAAGACAAATATAAAGAGCAATTGAGTATCTTGACAGTTACAGTAGAAATTAGATTTCACAATGTTGTTAAAATAAAAGTCCAGATCTTCATGGTGACAAACCACATGAGGTCTGATAAATCTCTCCTCATGAGCCTTGTGACTAAAATGGTGTCTTCATTTGTGTTTGGAGCCCATTCTTTTAGTGCCATCCATATGCGTGTTGCTCAAGTTTTGTCTTTTTATCTTTTCCTTTCTGGTGCCACTAGGATTCCGAAACTATTACTGAACTTGCCCCCAGTCAGCATAAGCCTTGTTCTTCCCAGACTGATGGATGTTTCACAGAGGGGGAAATGAAAACACCTCTGTGGGGCACCTGAGACTCCTCCGTTTCCCACTGTAACTTGTCCCAGGAAGCCCTTGGATATTTACCCAGAGACTGAGATTTTGGATCTGAGGCTGAGGGTGGATTTGGTGTTTTATATGCAGCTTATACAATGGTAAAACTGGTCTATCATCATAAATATCTCTATTTGTTTAAGTTAAGGAATGGATGTGATGCACACAAATGGCTGTGGGCAGTTTAAAATGGTCTTACAAGTTACAAGAGGCTTCTCTGGCACAGAACACATTGTCAGCACATCAATCATCTGTAAGTATTGCTGTAAAAAATTGTACAGTGGGGCTTAAAACACTTCTGACACTCTCTGAAGTTATAGCCATGTTGTGCACTTAGAAATGACATCGAGATGAAATGTTTTGTCTCTATAGAGTTTTTAAGGCTGAGGAAATAAATACTGTTTTACACAAATATGAATATTGGAATGGGTATATTGAAAAGTACCTCTGCTAGACACAGGATCGACACCTTCTCTCCCTCAGACCTCAGTGTAGTAATTCTCTGGAATTTGGATGATATAAAGTAATTTTAGTCAGAAAGTTACACAGTAGTAAATTTCACTGCATTAAGGATTTCTTTTAATTGTTTTACCAATTATTTTACTGTATGGTGAAAGTTCTCTTTCATTCTAGAGAGAAGCAAAAATTATGTATCAGATGTCATGAATTTTTACTTCAGGATGTGAAAAAGTGTAACAGGATTGTATGTTTGTACTGTTGTGTTCCCTGAGAAGCATTACTGGATTAAAATAAGTGAAATGCCACTTAGATTTCATATTTTAAAAAAGGATATTATACATGGGATCTAAATGAAGAGAACTGCAGGATACAAATGGCAGGCTTGCAGCTCTTGCTTTCAGGAGGCTGATATAAATTCTGCTTCAGTGAATTCCGTAGTCATGATGAGGTAACTTGAGACAGCTTTTTACTTGATGTCTGATTACTCTTTTCTGAATAACAAAATCTTGTGATTCTGTAGCTTTCTGCTATTTCTCCAAGGGGTGTAATTTCTTGAGATTTTACAACATCCTTCTAACGCCAAGTTACAGTGCTTTCATATTGTGAGAGACACACTTTGCAAAGTAAATAAAGAAGATAATTTTTGACAGATGTATGTGAATATACTAGAAAATTGACATAACCATAATAATCTCCTTAAATCTTCAACAACATTAAACTAAAACCAAGCTGTTTTCAACTATTTTTTGCAATTATCTTGTCTGTGGGATGGTTGGTGCTCTGTCAGTAGTTGGTAGTCAATCATACATCGTAGTCTTATTACGTGTATGTATATTTTCTTTGGATACAAAAGAGTGTCCTCTAATGCATTCATTTATTAAATGCATGGACTGAACTAGTTTCTTTCATCAGGAAATTTATGAAGTCAAACATAAATAGTTTATGAGACTAGTAAAGGATGAGGAAAGTTCTCTTACTACGCTGAGCAGAATGCTTTTCAGGGACTGGAATAAAATTCATTCTTGACTTTAGTCCAGTCCTCAGAGATGTATTTTGACAAAACTGCTGCAAGTATAGGTGAGTACTGACTGGAAGTGTCGGCCTTCCTTGTAGAAACAAAAAAAAAATTACCTAATGGGATTCTTCCTGCTCATTGAAATGGCATCTCAGCAACAGGGCAGATACCTACTGGATTTCTCCGTGTTAGCATGAACCTCTTTAGTCAAAGTTGTGATGTTGGATTGATTTTATTTAAAATGGTTGTAGTTTGTATATGGACACAGGATCTAAACAGATTGCTATATAATAGGAACAAACTGATATCATCCATTTTTGAAACAGAGTAACATCCACATTGGGAATTTTAACAGTTTGGCTGCCTTGTCTCTGAACTAAAATCTGAAGCTTCACACAGAAGCTGTGATAGAAAGACAAAGGAGGAGCTGCAGTAAGAGAAACTTGTCCTGTTTTTGTCCAGTCATCCATCTTATGGAGAGCCAGAAATGTTCTGGTTTACAGGCTATCCTGGCACTTTTTGTTTACATTGAAAGCCAGATTCTCTACTAATGTATAAATAGGACACAGACTCTGCTGATATATGAGAACAAGGCTGAATCCACTGAGGACCTGGCAGATGTTTTTAAAACCAGGAGGCCGAGCACATTTGATTTTCATTCTTTTTTCCCAAGTTAAAAGATCACTGGTTTATTGCAGCATCACAAGTAAACTTGGGTTTGGTACGGAACAGACTGAACAAAGAGGGAAGAAATCCCTTTAAAGACATTTTTGATAACCTTAGAAAATAAGAGTTTTTCTTACTCTCATTATACTGCAAAGTTAACTGTAATTACAAAGCTGTGCCAGAAGCTGTGGAAGAGCATGCTGCAAGGCCAAACAGAATACATGACTTGGAGAGTTTTGACAAACAACTGATGCCTGCCTCTGACTTCGCAGAGTGAGGATCTCTGTGTCTGTAATGAACAGGCTGAAAATGTGAACGGGAGAAGCAAAATATTCAAGCATAATGTGAAATTGGATGCTGTATAGATTGACTCAAAGACTTCTTTTGTCAAGAAAAAATGGCAGAAATTCTTTCTTCTATCCTTTAATTAAAAAAAGAAAGAAATGTTCAAACAATGGTGTATGATTTAAGAAAAGATTTACCAGAATAATCTGCATGACAGTAGGTCCAGTGAGTAGTTTGTTCTGTGAGTAGCTATTGTCACTAAGTAGGTGTAAATATTTAGGAGAGCCAGGATTAAGTAAAAGCTAAAACTGTTTTCAAGTATTTGCATTTGCTGATGCAAACATAACTCCAAAGGAAAGTAGTATTCAGTAACTAGTTCCAGACATACTTGTAAAAGTTACAATGAAAAGGTAATTATGTTGTAAATAGTGGGAAAGCTTTTCTTCATCAAAGTGAGATTTTCTTTATTCCTGGACTCAGTTAGCTGAAATAAGAAATACACACTGAGGAGAGCAATTCTAAGCCCCTGTTACTGATTCTTTAAATTACTCTTTCCAGGACAATCAGTATTTGCTCCAGGCAGATCCTCTTTCTGATGAATGGAAACTCTACACTGAATACATAGAGCACATGATTGTAGATGGGCTGTTCAAAGCTATCAAGTGTTCTCTTCAGTACCTGACTGAAAACACTGAGACAACATTTAAATCCACTCTTTTATTTGAAGTGCAGCTTTTTCTTAATAGCAGTGAAATGACTTTTAAACCTTCTTTGGACTCAATGTCAATGGTAATTTCTGTGATATTATGGAGGGACTAATCAAAACCAGCCAAGATACTGCATCATCTATAGACAGATTTGTAAAATACCTTTGAAAAAACCCTTTTCAGTTATTTTTGCTTTTGCTACTTTTCCTTTTTTTTTTTTTTTTGTAAAAAAAAAAAAAGTGGTGCAATTGACCTTTTCTCTAAGCATTTGAATGTAGTTTTTTTCCTAGTCGAGCCACACTTGTGCAGTGGCTTATGCCAACAAGGCTAATATCTCAAGGGAGGCTGTGAGGCATTTCCCATCTATTCCCTGTGAGCTGTTATATTCTGCTCTCCTTAACCTCTGACTCCCTTGTTTTATGAATGCATCCAGTCATTTCCATCAGCCACCAGCATATCTTCTTCGAATGATATTGCCTAACTTTTTTAAACTTCTTCTGGTTCACTTGCCTAATTCAGGGTGCCCTTCTGCAGCTGGATGGACTGTCTGCAAAGCTGGTTCATGAATTTGCCTTCTGCTTATGTATTTTGCACAGGTAGTCTTTGGCTTTACAGTGCCTATATTACTGTGTAATTGGTGTCAAATGACTTCTATATATTCCAGGCTGGGCATTTCTCAAGAACTGGTTGTTTCTTCGTGATTATTGGTTGACTGCTTTCTTGGTGCCTCATTTCTCATGAGGACACCTAATACTGTTTCTGCTCCCAGATCTGCAAGTTCTGCTGAGCTTATGTATCCACAACAATTTCCTTCTCTAGAAGCTATGAAGTTAAGTCTTAAGACAGCAGACAAAAGTGGTTTATGAATTACAATGGAACACTTCTGCTAGAATTTGTGCAAGAGTATTTTTGCTAGACTAGCAGGATGTGCAAAAATCTTCATGTGAATTTTCATTTTGCAGATTTTTTAAATTTGAGGTGGAAACAAATATCAATAAATATCAAAACATCACAGTTCATCCAGGGAAAAATTAATTAACTGTAAGTTGGTTGCACTGTATAATAGTGACAACTAAACAAAGGACAAGGTTGGACTCAATATTCCATTTTTTGTAACTTTACTAGAAAGTGACACTGGTGTTCAGAATGATCTGAATCACAACCAACTCACTAGCAAGTTTTGTAAGCTAAGCCAACACGTTGGAGGACTTGTTATTATTTGAGTAATAAAAAGTGCATTGTTTTGAGTCTGGCTGATGACAGTAGGTACTTCTAATTTTTGATGTTAGTGTGATGCATGAAACAGAAATTATAATACTTGAGAAACATGTATCCAAGCAGTCATTTCCTATTAACTTGTTTCAGGGAGCAGACAGGAAAGTTACTGCTAACTGACAAGTTATAATTGTCATTGCCATCAGTACAGTATCTTGGGTCTTGGACGTGACTTAGCTTCAAGAATGTCTATTCTTTCATTAATTTAATCTTTGTCTCCACTGTTCTTTCACTTTTCGATGTTCATTTAGCTTGACTTAGATGAGATGGATACCCTGAAAGAAATAAGTCAGGTAGCTATGAGAAATAAAGGGTAGTACTTAATGGATTAATGATAAAATTGGATCTGTGAAGCAGTTCTTGCTCTGTGGAAAATTTCTTAGTAAAGGGGTGCTGGAATTTTATGAAAATTGTAAGGTTCCAAAATGTTCATGAGTCTTAGTGTATTCTGAAGAAGAGGTATATCCATTTTTGGAAGAGGTTCCTTTTCTTTTCCTTCTTGTGCCTATTAATGAAATATAAATAATTACATTATTTTGTTACTTTGTGTAAAATCTAATATTCATCATGTTTCATTTTGTTGGGTTTTTTTTTTAGGACCAATATTCTAAAGAAGTTAATGAACCTTCAAATCAGAAGAATTTTTAGTAGTTGTTTCAAATCAAGTTGACTATATAATTAAATATAATTTAAATATAATCAGTGAAGTTAATTTAGAAGTGGACCTGAAATTTTAAGGAAAACATCTCAGGTTTAGGGCAAGCTTCTCTAGTTTCTCTTTAATATATATTTTTATGTGTGCTTCTGTGTTTTATTTGATTGAATTTACTTGTTCATTAATATTTTTATGTTTATGGTTTGCTTGGTTTTCAGGTACTTTATGCTAATTAACTCAGTATTTTCTTACATACTCTTAGAGTTACTGAATGGAGAGGCTCATTCTGTATTGGATGAAGCAGGAAACTTAGTAACTAAAGATGAGGAGAAGGCAGAAGTGCTTAACGCCTTCTTTGCCTTGGTCTTTAGTGAGAAGACAGATTGTCCTCAGGACAACTGTACTCCAGGGTTGGTAGGTGGTGACAGTGACCAGAATGGTCCTCCTGTTATCTGAGAAGAGGCAGTCAGGGAACTGCTGGGACACTTGGATACTCATAAATCACTGGGACCAGATGGGATCCATCCCAGGGTGATGAAGGAGCTGGCGGATGAGATTGCGACGCTGCTCTCCCTCGTTTACCACCAGTCGTGGCTCACTGGTGAGATTCCAGATGACTGAAAGCTGCCAATGTGATGCCTATTTACAAAAAGGGTAGGAAGGAAGATCCTGGTAATTACAGGCCAGTTAGCCTGACTTCAGTACCAGGTAAGGTAATGGAAAGGTTCATACTGAGTG